>JACGTJ010010792.1:10384-25997 GCA_014858695.1 Chrysomya rufifacies | reverse complement strand
AAAAATGAATGGAAAGAAAGTACAATGATGAAAATATTACATACATATGAAACGGATGAAAGTACAAAGATGATAAATCAAAATATAGTAAGGCTCATAAAAATATGCCTTTTTAGGCATATTTCGCCTTAAATATGAAAGGGAAAAACGTACAAAGAGGAAATTTTAGACTGACTCTTAGATGGTATCGAACATCCGTGATTTTGGTACATTTTGTGATATAATATATCAGAAATGAATAGAGGAAAACGATTAGATTTTCGATGTATCTTTAGTTAATCAGTTAGTTAGTAGGAAAAATAAGGCGTACTGCGGCCACTTTTCCGTACGTCCATAAAAATATGTAATTTTTGAGCATTTTAGTCACAATTATGTAACGAAAAAACGTACAAAGATAAAATTTTAGATATGTTATTAGACAGTAATGTTGGACACAATAAATATATGTGTAATTAAAAAAAAAAAAAATGTAAAATCGTTTCATTAATTCCATTTAAGGTTTTATTATAGCAGGACTTTCTTCTAAATTTTAATTCATACAAAAATAGTTATCGTTTAAATACACATAATATATTTTAATGGTGGGTATTAAAGATTCGGCGAATATTAATTTAAGATGTAATTTTTTGTTATATAAAAATATATAAAATAATTTGTTTTTAAATAAATAACGTTTATCTGAATTTACAGAAAAACAATATCCTTTTTAAATACGATTTCATTTGTTTTTCTTTCCTTTATAATTGTAATCATAGTTACTGAAAGGATAAAACAAAACCATACAACATATTATTTGTATGAGGACTAGTATTTGTCTAGGGAAGACAGTTTACTTTTAGTTATGCAACCAGTCACTCTCATTATTTGCCAGTTTTCATTATTATTATAAAAATAATTTTAAATAAAAATATTTGTCTACTTTCTATCTTTTATTACTCTACACTCCTCAGCCATATTGTTCATCATATTTATATTCCGTTCTTTGTTTACTTGTTGTCAACTATATTATGGTAATTAGATTTCCAGTATTTTTTGTTGTTGTCTCTATTTTCATTTTTATCCTCTTTTTGGCCAGACAGAGTTTTTAATGTATTTTTGCTTTTACTCGTAACAGGAACAGAAACGAATTAAAAAAAGGATTTTTTATTAGACTTTTATTCAAATGAAAGTGAAAAATGGGGGGGTTTTTGAAAATTATAATAATAACAACAATCGTATAACAAAAGAAAAAAGAAATGAAAGAAGGAAAAGCTGTTGGAAAGTGTTAAAATAATATTACGACAGATATTATTAAATAAAATCTCTCTTATGTTTGGTTAAAATTGTAGGATAGGAAACTGTGGCAAATTCAAAAATTTTAACTTGTCTAAAGCATTTGTGGGAAATGGAAAATACAATATGAGTGCTCTAAACTTTCAGAATACCACTTAAAAGCGTCACATGTACTTAAGCACTGTTTCTTCTTCCTCTATTATTGTTATTGTTCGCCGTCTGTAAGGGTTGTTTGGCATCGCAATATGTTGCTTTCGTCTTAAAAACATTTCCATTTCTATCTTATTGAAATAGTAATACTTGTAGAAAAAATGCTAATATTGTCTTAGAAAGACAGAACACAATAATATGGAACACTGTATATTTAGTTGTACTTGTTACATGTTTTCTTGTGGATGCTTTTTAAAAAAGGATATTCATATTATTAGGAAATCAAAAGTTAAGAACATAATGACAGCGCTTCTAAGTAATGCTGATTATTATGAATAGTAAGATGATTATGGGAATAAACATATTAAGGGTTGTTTAAAAATTACAAATATGTATATATGTGTAAGTACATATACAAACGCACATAAATACACTTATTTTTGATGCTTTGTTTTTTTTGTTTTGTTTTAGGAAACAAGCAGTCAGAGCCACTCAGTATGGTTGAAGTTTTAGTTTTTCAATTTCTTTAAAAATTAACTGCAGACGGTGTTAAATTTCTCAGTTATTTCCCCAAACGCTCATCAAAAAACCTGTAACATAATTTTACTTTGTTGTCTTTTTTATTGTTGTTGCTGTTGTAGCTATTTTTCATAACTATATGTGCAATATCTATAAGACTAAAAAGGGATCTTGGGAAATGGTCTTTATTAAAATGACGTGTACAAGGGTGCCTGTCATTCTTGGTGGGACCACACTTCTTTTTCGTTTTTTGTCTTTTTACTTTGTCTTAAAAATCTAAGAGACAAGGGGACTAACTGTCGGTTTTATGTAATCAAGGATACAAAATAAATAAAATATGAAATTTTCACCTTTACATTAAGCGAAATGTAGAAAACCCAATACAGCAAAATGAAAAAGAATCAAAAATTATGATATCTATGCTACATTTTCCGTTTATTAATATAACTATCTACATAAACACACCCACACTTTGCATACTTAAACATTATTTTGTGTGCTTTTGTTTAAAGCTTTGAAAATCCAAACTCAGCACTGTTGATTTATGAGGGTTTACAATTTTTTTTTTGTTTTCAAAAAATTAAGGGAACAAAATTGCAAAAAAAGTAGGTTTGAAGTGGGAAAAATGAAATTTTGTAAATTAACCCTGACAACTAAGGTTAAACTAACAATCAGGCGGTAACTTTTATAAATGGCTGGGATGACTACTTGACTTGTATGTAGATCTATTAATGTTTCCTTATACTTGGGTTGTTGCTTAATTCGTTTATTTTTCATTTCTTTAAGGTCGGCTATTTGTGACAGATTTGAATTTAATTAAATTGCATTTTAATTTATTAATGTTTTCGGTGTTATGCTTTAGTTTTAGTATGTAAAGAAATAAATTAAAAGTCTTCACTATTACATTAAATTTTGTGATTTTTAATATATTTTTTGATATTTATTATTTTACTTAAAAATTAACTGTTTTTATTATATATTAAATCCTTTTTTGTTTAATCTTCTATTTATTAAAACTTAAATAAACAGATATTCGTAATTCGCTTGAGTTTATCAAAATCCATTTTTAAGCTGAGGGCCGATATTGTACCGTTTCAATAAAGTGTCATGTATATAAAACTGAAGAGAAATTAATATACGATAACATATATTCAAATACCGGCCAAATATGCATAAAAATTAAACAGTATTTTCATTTTTACGTTCATAATGAAACAAATACCTCTAACTATGAATGCTAATGATAAGACGATCTTAAAGGTCAGTTTAGACGAACGTGTGCTTGTAACAACGAAAAGTAGTTTATATAACAAATTAAATCCAAACTTTATTTACGGGTAAGTTGTAAGTATTGTCTATAATGTTAAATCATTATTGACTCTGTTGTAGATTTTGTTTTTACGCTTTAAGAATCAAAAGAAGTTAGCAATTTTCTGGAAAGTTATACGAAAAAATGCTCCAGTTACTTTACAAACAACTCGGTACATAAATTTCATACCGTAATACTAAACAAACATTTTAAGATATTTAAACTTTTGTGTTCACGAGGACTTCCATACATTATATGGGAAATATTTGATATAGACAAATATTGTTTAAGTTGTGTTTATGACACGTGTCATAATATTAATTTACTTTATTACCAACAAAATTGTAATAAATTCTTTTAATTTTATTTGGTTTCATTATTCTACTACCTTTCTGTCCCTTTGTGAATAAAACAAATTTTGACAATGACATTTTATTATCATGGAATAAATAGAAAACAAAAATAATAAATAAAAATAATAAAAGTGAGCGTCAAGTGGTTTTCATGACAACTTTTAATTGAATTAAAAAATTTTTGTAAATTGCATTTTCATTCCATTTGTTATAAACATTTATAATTATTTAATTTGTTTTTATTGTTTGTTACATGTATTTTATCATGTGTACATTAATAAAAAAGTTTTGCTACCCTCAATTTTTGCAAAATGACTATTTTGCATTAGTTTAGTTAGAATTCGTATTACAAGATTTTAGATACAATCTTCTATAACGTACTAGGTTATTTGTTAAGAGTTTTATTATAATATGTATATATGTATATATATGAATTGGGAAATAATTTATAACTATTTATGTATAGAATATAATTTAGAATATTTTAAATAGCATACATTTACATTTAGTAATATAATAAATATATGTATGCATAAGTAATATTTTAATAATTTATTATATGTATGTATGTATGTATGTACGTTGCAAACCACCATAAAGGTTTGAACATCCCCTTTTCAATTTGCATTTTCGAATGCATATGTTCAATTCAAAAACAAGTATTATATCAGCTTCGTTGCATTATGAATTGACGCGTGCCACAATTTGATGCTTATTTGAGTACATTCTAATACAAAGGTAACTTTGTGTTTTGTGGTAATAAGTGGGTATCAGTGTCATACGTGAATTTAATATTAATCATAGATACTCCCCTATAAGCACTTAGAAACTATTTGTTTTGTTAGATATTTAGTTTCATTTTCCAAAACCTTAATTCCATGACAAATTAGATTACCCTGGTTCTCTTTTACAAAGGTAACTTGCGGCTAAATATTGTATAACTAAATGGTTTCTATATGTATAGATATTTGTAAGTTAATTGAAGGGAATTATCTCATAATGATATATAATAAATTTTCTTAAATAAAATGCTTAAGAATTGTTTTTCTTTTATATTTTAAAGAAAATCATCATAAATTGGTAACAAAAGCTCTAAAAATAAAGCAAGAAAACTTAGTGCACGAAATTTAGAACAATGGTTCTGACATCGCAATAGAACTAAACTCGAATGGAGCTAGAACTAAAGTAACTCTGAAGTAGAAACGAATTAGAACTAAATCATTAAGTGTAGAAATTTATACAAAATATTCAATTAAAAAAATTAACTGAATCATTAAGTGTAGAAATTAATACAAGTTAGTACAGAAACAACTAAAAAAATTTATGGAAATAATTGCGATAAAAATACAATATACATTTTTGATCACTAAGTAGTTTTTGGTAATTTGTACAATAATTTGGATGAGAGATCGAAGTTCATTTACCTACTGCTGAACTAGTGCTGGACTTATTTATAAAATTGAATGGTTTTATTTAAAAATATTGTTTGTCTAAAAGCATTGAGAAAATGTCATAGCTCAAATGCAATGAATTTGAGATTGAAAGATATAATAGGTCTTCTTACCAAAATAAAATGTGATATTAAACCTTGTAAAATTTGCACATTTTAAGAACATTCTAAACGATTAATATAATCACAATTTAATGAAATAGAAATTAATTTAAAAGAAAACAATATACATATTATATTAAAACAAACATATTTAAAAATAAAATTAAATAAAAAACATGAAAGATATAGAAGATTGAATACTGAGAAATATTTTGTCAAAGGGATTTCCATTTCGGTGAATTAGGAATTGGAAAAATACTTAAAATTAACGTACATATAAACGTAAATCAACAAAGAATTAAGTATATATGTATATTGGAAATCCCCTTCCTTAAATTTTTTCGATTATTTACAAGTGAAATGAAATCTAGACTATTTTTCTTTTGAATGAAAATTTCGGATGATATTTATATACACATGCATATGTACAAACAAAGAGATTATTACATAAATACAATACAAACATATACGTACATGATTAAAAAATGTATATGTTATTTTGTTATGAAGTTGCTAAGCAAATTTGTTATTGAGATTCCTTGTATAATAAAAATAAAGAAAGATGAAACAAAAAATTGAATGCATTCTAAATTTGTATATTTTCTAAACGAAAATATGCAAAGAAAAACTGCCGACTTTATTTTTTTCCGTTGTAATAAGGGAGAGTTTACTAAGGTTAGTTGGTAACTAAAAACCTGAAATTGGTTTAGAAAATGAAATTCTAGACTTTTCGTGTGTTTAGTTTTCTTGTTTTCTTTCGTTAGTTTTTTAGTACCAAATTATGATCTTTTTTCATAGCATTACTATGCGTGCACTTGTTATATGAAAAATTGTATCTAACCAAGCATAAAATGTTGCGGCATGTTTTTATTAAAGTCTAGAGATGAAATTATATGAACGCATTTAACCACCAACTAAACCTTTGATTCGTCATCCATCCCCCAATTCGCCACCCATCATACGTCTATCCATTCATGCATCCACAACACACAAACCATAGTAACCACAAGTTTTTATTAAACTTAAAGCTTTTTTTATTTATTTTTTGCCAAACATTCATTCATCTTTCCAGCCATTCCCTGTGTTATTTTGGGCATATTGCAGTTATATATATATGAATATGTGCATACGTATGTTTGAGTCTGTGTGTGTGGATTACGAAGCTTATTTGTGAGTGTGTTTTGACGCGTGCACTTGTAATATATTTAATGTGTTGTACGGCTGGTTATTGTACACACGAGTCAATCTACGAAAATATTCCTGTATACGTGTTTCTTTTGTTGCTGTTATTTTTCTTTGGAAAATTATTAAATTTTACAAACAAAGCTCAAAAGCAGTTCAAATACACTACACAGACAAACGCACATGTTTATACTCTTTAGCTAACATTTTACAACGTATCTATTCCCATAAAACTAAAATAGAATTTAAACTTACTTTTTATGTTTCATCGCCATAATGCAAAAATTCACATAAATTTGAAACGCACAAATGTAATCCAGAAGTTTAATTAAATTCATATTTGACTGATATTACCAATGTTTACATACTCAATGCAATGCATTTGTATTGTCGTGTCCCAGCGAACAGTGGCAAAAATTCAATTTAAAATAAGGAAAATCTAAATTCGGGTAATGTAATTTATATTTTTCATTACATTAAGTTGAATATTACGAATGCCTTGTTGGTTTTGTTAGCAGCGTACTACACTCTTTATCATGGGGTCGTTTCCCATCTGAGACGGCTTTTTCATATGAAATTCAGTTAAATATAGCTTCAATACAGAATCGATTTATAATATTGCATATTTCAGGTAGGTTTTTTCATCCTTTCAGTTCTAGTTCAGTTTTATTTTTTGACGATGGTTTTAAAGTTATATTTTTTGCGAAAACGTTTGGTGTAAGGAGTCACAAAACGGTGTTAACTTTATTTATAGATTTCATAACGGTCGTTATAGTGTACTCATATTTGGTAAACTCTTAAGTCTATACACCATAACTAAATAAGTTTTTCTATACATATATGAATGGTCTTTGAAAGCTTTTCCTGGTTTAAAAGTTTGTTTCCTTTTAGAAATGTAATCGAATATAATAAAGTGTACAAATTTTTCTTAATTTATCCACTGTGCCAGAACTTTATGTATGTATTTTATTGCAAGATTTATAGCAGGAACCGTTGGCCAAGGTGATTCACTGCAGATTTCCGAAAATGGTTTTTAATGACGTTTAGAAAAACAGACATTTACTAATATTTACACAGCAACATTTTTCTATATACATATAAAGTTTTTAATAATATCAACAAAGTTTAAAATAAGTTTCCATATTTTAAGAAAAAATATAAATTAAATCAATATCTGTGAATTATTTCAAATGGAGCAACAAGTTCATCACTGAAATAACTTAATGTTAATTATGTTCTGTTTGTTAGAAATTTTTGTTTTCCATATTTATAACTTAATTCAACAAATTATGTCTTTATGATTGTGGTACACGTTGTTGTTTTCATTGCAATTGTTGTAGTTACATTCATACTTTACTAGTATGAGTACGTAACGACAACTCTTTTTTTTAATTTTTATTTTGTTACACTTTTCTCATTTATTTGTGTTGAAAAACTTTTTTATGCAGTTTTTCTTAGTTGCTAGTAACTATTCGTTCAACATTTCATAATAAATGTTTTGCATACATGTACATTCATACATATGAATGTACTTTATTCATGCATGACCATTTGCCCAATAAAAGTTTGTCCTTTTTGCAGAACCAGAAAAAAAAGAAAAGGAAAAGTTTTTCTTTTTATGGCAGGACTGCATTATACACGCAAGTTTACTGGCAGAAGCATAAGGGGGAATAAGTGTTTTGGATTATCAATATGTATATTACAAATACTAAATATGTTTGTATTAACATGTGTATATGAGTGTTGTTATAGGGTTACTTTACCGTTATAGTATTATTTTATTATTATTTAAAAATTATTATTTTTTACTTCCTTTTGAATTGTAAGTTTTGCAAAGTACGAGTTTTGAATAGTTGATGTTGTTGCTGCAGTTGTTGGTTTTTGTGTTTGTTTTATTTATAATGCAGATAGATTTTCAGCACGAAGTTTGCTGTTTCAACTATTTACTAGTTAACGTAATGAAAATTACTGAAATCCAAAGTAATTATTTTTACTACAAAATTAAATAAAATAAAATAAAAAAAAAATTGAGTTAAATAACGACTAAGAGTATTACTATCGTACTTTTATAATTTTTTCGAAATTGATACATATTTTTTTAATAAATTTCAATGTAATCGGTCCATATTATGCTATATAGATTCCGATTTGGAAATTTCGAAAGGAACCTTAACATATATAAATCATATGTATGAAATATTATAAATAATTAACTGGTGAAGCGTATCATATTGTTGAGCTTGAAATGCTATAAAGCTTTTACTGGTTCGCAGTTATTATTGTCAAAAACAAAAAAATATAAAGAAACAACATGTAATATCATTCCTTTTTGAGTTACAACCCTGTAACATCGAAACTGCTTGCAACATTATTTTTTATACCTATACACTATCAGATATGCCACATTTAGAGTTTTAAAGCTAATATTGGTAAATTATCTTTTGAGAAAAAATGGATGATATTTTTGAGAATAAGCTTATTTAGTATCCGGCAGCGCTGCTTATGTCGATAAATTTGTATGTAGTGGCGTATGAGTGATAAATATTTAAGTAAAAAGTATACTTATACAACATAAACTTCAAATGTGAAATATATAACAATATTGTGCGAAAATGATTAATTTCAATATATTTTTATTAACGAATTTACACAACTTTAAGCATAGATTTGGTGTTAAAAATTTATCAATTACTTCTATTGTATAATTACTTGAATATGTTCAATGTTATACAATTTTTAATAAAACTTTTCAATATACTTACATTTATGTGCATGTTTGCATGAAAATAAACCAAAGTTTTTAAACTGTAAATGGACGTTAATTTGACATTTGAATTCGTTATTTTGTTTTTTATTTTATTCCATGAAACAAACACAAACGCATTTATGTTGACAAATTACATTCATATAAAATTGGCAACAAAATACAAACACTGTGGTCACAAAGATATCTTTTATATTGCAAATATATTTTACACAGATTTCACACCAAAGTAAAGTATTTTTAAATCAAACTTTAATTAAATCGGATTTCTTGGAACATTAAAATAGTTTTGTAACGCTGGCCAATTAAAGCGGTGGACGTCGTAAAACTTTATAATTTTTAGAATCAAGTTAAGAAATAATTTCATTCCTAATTAAAAATAGAATTTAGCAACACTGTATATCAATTGTGTTCTATTGCAATATATTTCAACAAATATTTAATATGTATTCATATATATACATATATACAAAAATTTTGTAAATTGTTGAGATACGGATATAAATGTAAGAGTGAAGTTTTGTGTAATTTGTTAAATTTTATTACTTTATTTCACTTTAATAAAATGTCACTTTTTATTATTATTTTACAGTTGTTCACAAATGCATAGGGACAAAAAATAAAATAGTAAAAAAATACTAAACGAATTTTCTATATGAGAAAAATTAAAATAAAATTTTATGTGTGTTGAAAATAAAAGTTTTTAATCACATTTAACTTTTGTTTAATAATCATCAGCATATACATACAAACAAATCGTTTATTGTTGCAAACAATTTTTTTTATTTACGTAAATTATTTTTTTTTCTAAAAGTCAGAGCTGGCAAACTGATAGAAAAATTGTTTTCTCCAAATAAAGATTTTTTATGTTATTCCGGAATTGAGATACCTAAGAAATATGTGACAAAGTCTTGGGATAGTAGTGAAACAAAGGTATGTGTGTTCACTAACATTTTTTGTTCATTTTATATAAATAACAAACTTCTTAATGTCTGTTTGTTTTTTTTTTTAATTCAGAAAAAAATTTTGCATACATTCATTGGGTATTTGATACCCTGTCGGAAAAATTGACAATAATATGGTATTGATAATTTTTTCACTTCGCACTCACAAGCACTTTTACACTATTACTATTACATAATGGAATATCCCCATTAATTCATCTGGTGTGTAAATATTATTGTAAAAAAAAGCCCGTAAAATTGAAGGCATTGCGATATTTCCAACTGGGTGGTATTATTATTGTATGTGAATGCGTGAGTTCATGCGTTTGTTAAAAGATTTTGTTTTGAGGGTGTTTAAGTTGAAATAATCCAAATAAGTTTAAAATATAGTTTTCATGTGTGTGTGTGTGGATTTTATTCATCTGTTTGAATGAAATATTGAAAAGTTTTTGATTTTTAAAAATGAGGTTATTCAAAAAATAATAATAAATAAAAGAATATAAAAAGATACAAGTAAAAGTTTTTCATTTAATTTTTTTCTATCTTATTTATCCTAAAAATTTTGCAACATATAATATTAAGAGAGTTTTTTCCATTTATTTCCCCTTTCATGTTGATTCCACTTTAAGCCTCAATAATTGTTTTAAAGTTTTATTTGCAAAAGGGTCTTAAAAACACTCATAAGAAAATCTATAAATATTTGTATAATATTACACAAAATACTACAAAAAGGAGTTCGAAAGCTGGTGAAAACATGTGGGATTTATTTATTTTTATTTAAGCAACAGTTTTAAATAAACAGTAAAAAACATCTGAAGCACTTATTAACTTAAAAAATTAAAGGATTTGTCTACAATTGATCATAGATCCCATTAAAATTTTTGTATTAATGTAGTCATTTAGATATTTTAGCTTCAAACCAAATTGTATATGTAATATAAAGAAATGTAAGTAGTTCCTACATTAATCACAATTTTAACTTAAATAAGAGTTTACGCACTTAAAGCTTTTCTTCTTTATCATTTTACGACAACAATTAATAACCTGAGCTGTCTAAGGAAGCAAAAATAGCTGAGGAAGATAAATGAATTATCAAAATAGTTTCATACAAAAATAAAATATTATAAAAAAGAGAACACAAAAAGTTAAACTCTTGCATACATTATTTAGCTACGAACGAGCGTAGCATAATCACAGAAACGTATGTATGTACGTATGTATTTATGCATTATGCATAAATTTCGACTCAGAAAAAATAAACAACTTAACAGCTGCATCTTTTTATGTTTGTACACATATTTCTATTGAAGGAAAATAAATTGTATTGCATTTTTTCTTATATCTAAGATTTTATTTTGCAAACTGGGTTAAGGAAATTTCCGATATTAGTTTAATGTTTTATTTTAAGTTTTTGGAGCTTTTTCAATATTGTGTTGGCTGTATAGCAAAGTTTATGCTCTCTAACACTAGATTATTGCTTCAAATTTTGTCCATTTTTCAAAATATTCAACGAAGAAACATTAGTGTTTGTAGGTATTCTGCAAAAATACAACTTTCTTTTAGCTACAGTGGCGATCTTATAAGGGGCAGATGTCCTTAATAAAATATTTGTTTCGGTTTAATTAATGAGGTCGAGGGCTGCTCCGCACCTTCAGGATTGTTTATATAGACAAAGTTTGTATTGTCTACTATATAAAGTTTAGATTTTTATGCTCACCACTGTCCTTTAAGACATATATACTATATATTAGTTAAACGCTGTATTACGCCCTTAAATATGTTTTTGATTTTTTTGCTGGTTAAGACAAGAGACCCCAGGTATATAAAAGGTACAAGCATTATATGAAAGTTAATGCTGTTGCAACTCTTGATGTTGTTACTGCTATTGCAAGTTGTTTAGTATGCATCAGCAATATTATTTTTTTTCTTGTTGTTTTTTTCATACTGAATTTTCTTCAATAGCACTATTCATTTTAGATTTTTTTCTAGATTGCTGTACAAGTACACGTCAAATATGTTTTAAGCATATGTTGTTGTTAAATTTTTATTTTATAAATGAACTCTAAACGAAATAGTTCATTCCTTTTTCCTTTTGCATACAAAATAAAATGAGGAAAAATGCAACGTTTAAACATTTTTTTAAGAACTAAAACATTATGCAGTGACTAATGATAGAACATTTACTAATATAAACATATTCATGGAAAATTTAGAAAAAAAAAGACAATAAACGTTCGTCCAATGCTATATGCAGAGCAACCAGAAATATCTTTAAAATTGGTGATCTTAATGTTAATCATATTAATTAACACTAAAAATATTTTAATAAGTTTTTATATATCAATAACAAAATTCTGTTCTCTTATTTTTTTTTCCAAATTTTAAGTTAATTATATTCTTCTGATTTGAAAATATATTAGCATAGAAGCCCTTTCTGCACACCTTTTTTTGTTAAACATATTTAATGACCATTTTAAATATAATAAGAAATATTTACGAGAAGTTGTCATTGCCATTATAAATATTGCCTATATATAAATATTTATAGTATTTTGTTCAATAATATGAAATTTGAGTTTAATTTTTATATATAAATTTTAAAATTCATAGATTTTGGTTAAAAGTTATCTAAATTTTATTACGAAGCAAATTTAGATAAAAAATGAAATAAGATAAATATTTAACGCATGTTTATATATTAAATTCTTTCTCTTATTTTTAAATAATTGAGAAAATTTCTTTTTCTTTTTATTACATTTATGTTTTCCATTAAACAAACTTCAACTTGAGAAAGTAGATTTTTCTTTTGAATTGTTTGACTAACTTTGCTAAAATTGTTGACAAAATACTTTGTAACAATTGTTTATTTACTTTTTATGCGAACAACGAATATGGCAGCAGCAGCAACAACAACATTACAAAACTGTAAAAGAAAAGTAAAAAGAAGTAATGGAATAAACTCTTTTAGGTCTAGGACAATTTCAAACTAACAAACATATTTATATTAATATGTTAGTGTATCGTAGGCTTAAATGATTTTCAATGTTTTCTGTAAACATTAAAAAAAAATCAGCAATTGAATCAAAAACTCTTCAAAATAGTGAATTAATTCAATTAATTAAAGTGTTAATTGAATTTGAACATTTCACTCAAAAGGATAAAACTTGGTAGCCAAAACTGTGAGCAAATAAATGAGTAAATAATTAAAAAATAAATAATAATTTTAATATTAAAGGTTATTTTATTACACAATACATGAGTGGTATATTATTCAAAACTAAGTAGGGCCAATTGGTTTTCAGTAAAAGATATGTGTATTTCCATAAACATATAGAATCATATAAACGTTGATACCTCTTGAAAGAAATAACTATTTCCTTCCACGACAAAACTTATGGCTAAAACTACTTTCGTTATTACTCTACCAAAAGCAACAACATACACAACAACAATAAAATAAATGTCAACATGGCGTGAGAGTAGAAGAGACATAGCACAAGGATGTACACAGTATAAATGTTGTAAGAAAACTTTGGTTACTGATTTTTTTCTAAATAGTAGTGGTTCCATTTCTGTTTTAGTATGTATGTGAATTTGAGTGTGTTTGTGTTGAAAGTAATCATAAAGCAAGGACAAGGACGTAGTAAAAGTCATTTCATTACATTACGAATCGTTTCATTTCTTGTAAGTTGAATTTTATTTTATATTTCATTTTTTTTTAGAAAAGCCCGTATAGACTACTCCACTATGACTTCAACTACTATAACTACAAAAAGTGCAATGAAATTACAATAACAGCTACAACAATGTTGAATAAAGTAACAGCATTTATTTAATACTTAGTTACCACTACAACAACGTCTGCCTCATCGACAACATTTTGTATTTATATATGTTCCAAAGGGGAGCAATTGCTATGAGTGAGAACTACCATTAAAAATCCAACCGAAATATATGATGACTACGAAGACCAAAGAAACGTTGAAGACAATGTTGCTTAAACTTCAATTCTTAACTTAACTGTTTTTATTTTATTTCATTTTCATTTCGTTTGTTCTTGTTTTATTTCTTCGTTTTCATTTTTTTCATCATTCAGTTTGCTGTTGTGTATTTTGCTATCAAATGGATGCTCAACTCAAGTCGTATATTACGCCAGCATTCAGTCAGCCAACAAATGGAAAAACTATTGTGAGTTGAAAACGATGAAAACAAAACTAAAAAAAGAAAGCAACAACTTTTTAAGTGAATTTTTGATTAGATCTGACCAAAAAGTTTTCGCTTTTTTTTTTGTTCATCTTTTATGCCAAAACTTGCAATCGTCGCAAACACTCATTCGTATTTGCAATAATACAACATTGTTGCTGTTGTTGTTAAAGAAAGTATGTTTATGGCGTTAAGCAAAATGCATAGTTAGTTAGTCGGTAGGTATATAGGTTTGCTGGTAAACTATAAGAAATTCATGAAAACCTTTTGATAAAATACTAGTATTTTAAAAACTACAAATACGACAACAACAAACAGTTAGTACTCTAGAATTATTACAAAAAGTTTGAAAAGTTTTCTTACAAACAACAACACAACACAAACATTAATTTATACATATATACACACGAATATATATTTGTCATACTCATACTTTTAAAAGGTGATGTTAGTTATTGTCAAAGTTGTTGCGAATTAAACATCCGTTCAAATAATGAATTCTTCGTTAAGGTTAAAAAAGAAAGAAAATAAAATTTTGGTTTCTTTCACATATTTGAGCATACATTTATATTGTACACTAATTTATATTTGTGTCACAAATGTTTCTTACTTTATTTCAAAAAGTTCAACATTAAATCGGTTAAGAAAAATTAATGACCATGAATTAATTTTTAATCGATGGTTGTTATGTTTCGAGTAGTATTCTACATTTTGCTTTTTTTTAACAACTTTTAATGAAATAAAAACAAATCTCCATAACAATTTAATTAAGCTTCTTTATAGCTATAGAAGTAATAAGCTGAAAATATGCTTATTATTCTTTTTTAAAATAGAATCACAAATTTGCGTGGTTTGCCCACCTCTTGGAATTTGATCTAGCAACTACTAACAAAAATCTGTAATAAGAATTTGGTCCTTTAGCAAACTGACTTAATACCAGTTTAGTTGTCGTATTCAAACTTGTAGTCACTCATTCACTAACTTAGTCATTCAGTCAGAGTCAGTTAGATTCAAATAGATATAAAGGAAAGTACAAGTAATTTTTATAATTTGCAAAATAAGAAAAAGAACTAAAAAATTAAATAGTTAGTCTAGAAATGAATTCCTCATGAAGAAAACTGCTAATAAACTCTGTACTAAAGAACATTTTCATCATAGAAATATTGTGCATAATGAAGACTGAAAGAAACCGAAGAAGGAAGGTGATGAGGCGGTGTAAAGACTGAAGAGTTTTAGGAAAGTTATTAAAATTATTTGCGACAGGCGGTGATAAATTAGAAAAATCTCAAAGAAAAACTATATAAGAAAACAAATAAAACTTGAGAATGGAAAAGGAAAATGTAAAAACCTAGTTAAAGAAAAAAA
>JACGTJ010010792.1:0-10327 GCA_014858695.1 Chrysomya rufifacies | reverse complement strand
TTATTTGACAAAAAAAAAAAAAAAACTTTTACTTTATTGCGTTTTTTCTATGCACAAAAAAGTAAAATAATTACATTTTGATTAAAAAAGACTAGTATGCAAACAATAAACACACCTGGAAACAAATATGCCACAATAAGTTATAGTAGTTTAAAGAATTTTGATAAGATTAGTTGTAAACATTCATAGACAAATAGATTAACAAAAATGTCAAAGGCATTGTGGCAAAATTCTTAAATTCCAATCTTAATAAAACAATGAAACCAACAAATATTTCTATTTGTACATATTGTTGTTACTATTGTCATGTCACATACATTAATATATTTGTATGTGTATAAGGAAAATCAACACTTAATGAATACAATTCATATTGAAATGTTATGCGTGCAATTGATTGTAAGTATGCAAAATACATATTTTATTTCAAGCATTAATACTTGAAACAAAAAACAAATATTCTTGGAATACATACATATGTATGTAAGTATAAAATATACATATATACCCCCCAAACATTTGAAAGAAGAAAATGTTGCCAGTCTTCCAAAACGCCACTTCTTAGTGTTCTCGAGCACATTTTTCAATTTTAAAATAACATTGGTATTTTCTTTATCAAAGAAAAGAAAAAAAAAAGACTTTGTTTAAATAAAAAATAATTTTAAAATGTACTTTACGCAAAACTATCACAAACATTATAGAAAGAAGGCTAGTTTTTGGCACTAATGGAAGTGACTTATTCTTTCGAAATTTTTTACCGATCAAAACAGTTCTTTGCAACAAAAGATGATTTCAATGATAATTCGTTGATATGATTGGTGACAGATTTCCACTTCGCTATCAAAAATGTTTGCAGGGTATGAATACTTACATAAATTCTTATTCATTTTCTTTTTTGTTTATAACAATAAAAACAAAATAAACATTTTTACAAAACTAAAACTTATCAAGAATACAAGTCCTAAGTATTTACCTGTCTTTGGCCAAAGAAATTGTTAAGAATTTCTGTAGATTTTTGTGGAATTGAATGGATATTTGTTTGTGAGCATTTATGAAATACTTGTGGTTGCCTGTCTTGGCTACACTTGATGTCATTATTGTTATTACTTTATTGTTGTTGTTTTGTAAACCAATATCTTTAACCTTTCGAAACTTTATTTTGTAATTAAACTCTTGACTAGTGTATGTCATTTGCCATTACAAGTACATATTTACAAAATACTCAAAGATTATTTTTTACATGTGCTACGCACTTTAATTACTTGCGAAATTACAAATTTATTCAGAATTGTGTGAACTGAGAACAATATTGTATAAGATCTTATTAATGAGTTATAAATATTTATAAATAACAAATAAGCGATATAATGTAATAAGCTTTCTTAGAACTGACATACATTGGACCTATATTATGATTTTATATAAGTTTATAAATAGCAAATAAAATGTTATCTAAATCTTAATAAAATTATTTTATTCTTTAAGAATTTGTTATTGGAACACTTCTAATCTTTTATACATTAAAGAAAAAGTATTTTCCTTTAATTGAATAATTATTCAATAAATTTTAAGCATGCCTGCCCTCTAATCTAACAGCCAGCGTACAATTAACTATTTTTCTTTTGAAAAGTTACAATGGAGCATATAAAAATCATCAAGCATTTTGAAAATAATTAAAAATTTTAAATGGCCCTCTCCTACCCTATATTGTTAATTAAAATACTATGATAAATTAATAATTTGCCGAAATATTGTAACTGATACTATAGAACTGTAATTTTGAAGAATTAATTAAATTAAATTAAACAGCCAATAAATTATAAAATTTTACAAATGATATATTTTAGCATAAATGGCATACAATAATGTTTACTTAAATGTTTGCATATTCTCAATATATTTTTGACATTATTAAGCTTATTATTATTATTTTTGACAAATGAACCAAAACGTAGATTTAAAATAACAAGCCAACCAAATCCATCATCCATCTACGACTGGCAACTTCTTGAGAAACGGTAACATTAACAATAGGCAAAAATTCCATGAAATCTCAATCCTTGTTGGATTTACTTGCCAAGAATAAATACACGACTTTTATTTTTAATACAAAAAATCGTCTTTTGTTATTTTAAGCTTTACTAAGTATTGTCAATTAAATTGCGAGATAGAGAGAGCTTTTAAGCAATGACACAGATTTCAATGAAAATAAATGAAACATTTGTTGTAGATGTTAATATACATATGTATGTTTGTACAGTAAAAGTATTTCATTGTACATAAGTATTTACTTTATTATGTACACAAATGTATTGTATGTATGTTTGTATGTATATAAATGTAATGAAGCATCCATAACAATCTGGAATGAATGATTGATTTGCGTAGTTTGTATGGTAACGAAAATGTATTCATTTGTATATAAGAAATAATGTATTATGTTAGTACGTATGAATGTATATTAGTTGATGAGATGTTTTTTTTTTCGTTGATATTGTTTATGATTAATGATGTTTTCATTGCTTTACAAAGCCTGCCCCTCGTTGTAGTAATCAAGTGCAGTTAAATAATGTTAGGCGTAAAAAGGCAAAACAAAAGCTCTAAAAAGGCAAACTGTTGCTAAAATGAACAAAGCCGAATTACACTTCCTAAGTATATATGTATGAGTGTATATTAGCCCATAGAAAATGAATATAATTTTCCAACCATCTGTAACATTTATTTATTGACAAATATTCATTTTAATGATGGCTTTAGAGGGCAAGTATTTTACAAACATCTAACGAAGAAAAATCCATAGAAAAATATTTAATTTTTAGAAACTTCATACCTTTGTACTTTACACTTTTAGTATTCTTGTACTTTAATATATTTTATGTTTATTAGTGTATACCTGTCAGTGATTTCATTACTTTCACGTTGTTGGAACATAATTTTGTTTCGTTTAATTCATTTTTATTTCTAGGTTTAAAGCTTAGTCGATTTCTATTATGAAGTATGGTAAAAATTTAAAACACATATCCTACATAAATATATAAATTGGCTTAAATCCTTAGAGATTCACCATGACAGCGTGCACAAGTGTTTTGCTATTTTTACTTTGACTTGTTAACATTTTTATGTTGGTACGAGTAGAAAATTATAGAAACAGGGGATGGTTATTTTACAAGAATTTTCACAACACAACCACAAAAAAGTCGTTAAATGAGATGAATGCAAAGTTTGTGGCTCGATTTCCACAAAAAAGAAAAAAATAATAAGGTTCTTTCACAAGTGTAAATAATATTTATTTCAGAATATTGTTAGTTTAGTTCAATAATAAATGGAACATGCATTTATTCATATTTATTTTAACAAAACGGAAGCAACAATTACGTTTCATTATAAACCATTCAAAAAAGTAATTTTTCATTTCCGCTCAATACACATACCAAACGTGTAAGAACAAAAATAGAAATTCATATAAAAAGTTACCACTTAAACCTGTCCACCCCACAAGGTGAAGGAAATACTTTGTATTATTTTCACTCTCACAGAACAAATAAATCGAAATTGTCAGAACGTTCAACTGCAGTTTGCTTAATAATTTCACAATACTGTTCATTAACTTTATTAACTTTGTTTGTAGTCAATTCAGTTTAGTTGGTAACTTGCAAATAAACACAAGAGCTTTTACATAAACACACAGTTATACTTATTTGTGTTAATTTTTTAAAGGACATTTTCATAGATTTTCGTTTCTTTTCGTTTGTCATTTTCCGTTTCTATTAGTATTTGAATTTGCTTTAGTTGTCTATCTATCAAAAATGAACTAAATTTCATTATCAAGTAAAATCTAAGTAAACATAACAAACATTCTTTGGCTTATTAGCACAAACATTTTTTAATAATGATTGAATTAAATGAAAATTTAATTAAAACAAAGAAGAATAAGTTTTAATTATGAAGAATTTTTAAGAAACATTCGAAAACAAAAATAATATTATTTATATATATTAAGGTAGTTCGGAAAATGTTTTTTTTCGATGCTTACAACTTAACTAGTCATGTCAAATTGAATGAATATATAGAAATATATTTGCAATAGTGAAACACTTGTATTAATTAGAGATTTGACTATTTAGATATGTGTAAAGGCGAATAGATTAAAGAATACGAAAGAACAGCGAATTTGAAAATTTTAGGGAATTTCGAATAAATAGTGTGAATACATTAAAATTATTTTTTTGATCGAAAATTTTCGTTTTCCTTTAAAAAATGTTTTTAATTATTTCAATTATTTTTCACACAATTGCTAAATAGCCCTAATATATACAAAAAAGATTATTCTAAAATTAAGTTTACTTATAAATTTGTATAAATAGTGTAAGTTTGTTATATAAGTATAAATAAACAAAATATGTTTATTCGTATTTTATCTGGCCCTTAAAAAAATGATCAAATTTTTCTTTAAAATACAACATGAAAGATTTTATTTTACTTGTTTAATCTAAATATTAACGATTTTTAGTTATTAGTTTTAAAGCAGTTTCTTTAAAGATAAAAAAAAAAAAATAAATTTAAAAAAAGAGACTACAATAAACTTTTATATTGCAGACTAGACAATAATATTGCTACTAGTGTGAGTAAAGATTTGATGGTTGTAAATCAAAGATTTGTTTTTTTTAAGGGTTGACACCCAAACAATTTCGTTTAATTTTGTCGAACTGTATTTATGAGAGTAAATCATGGCGATAATCCATTAATCAGTGTTACCTTAGTAATCGAAATTTTTGAGAAAAGATCGAAAATTGATAACGTGACTATAATGACTACATTAAATCCAAATACCACAAATTTGGAAAATTTTATTAAAATAAATAGTTTTAAAATATCTTCAATATTCATGCAATACGATTTTATTATGTAAAGTCTTTTTCCAGAATTTTGCAATGAAAAGTTCTTAAATTTGCAAATATTCTCTGTGGCAACACTTTTATGAAGAGAAAATAATAACACATGGTTGAATCTGTTGTAGTTTTCGCTGATTTTTAGTGTGACTGTTATTTTATAGGAATATTGTTGTTTGGAGTATTGAAAAACGAACACGTTTGTTTGTATTTTTTATTTGTTTATGATTATTGTATTGTTAGATGTCAAAAAAAAGTAAATCTAATGTCACACAATAAACATTTATACATACATAAATATGTCTGTCTCAAATTCTGAGCACATAAATAGAAAAGGATGTGTATTCACATTTTTTTTTTTATTTTCTAATAAGCTTGTTGTACTCCATTAGATTACCACGACTACTATTGCTACTGTGTATTGTTACTACTTGTTCTCTTACATTCGATGCTTTTAAAAGCATTGAAACTGTGATATGTTTGTGATTTATTTTTCGACTCATGTAGTGAACGAAAAATTTTAAAAAAGAGGTTTAACATTAGACTCGTCTTTCCCGTTATTTGGAAATTTGTCGTATGTTAGCAGATTGGAATAAATATTTTTAATAAAAGTAAATACAAAATTTGTTTGTCTGATTCTTTTATTTAATGTTTTTTTTTGTATTTTTTATCACGTATGTACATTTAGAAATTGTTATAGGGTTGTTTAGTCCCTATACATACCTACCCAACTGATAAAATAACCCCCTTGTTTGGTAATTTGTTAAAAAAACGAAGGAAAATTCGCGACATTTGTTGCGTGAAATTGTTTTTTTTTTTTTTTTTTTTTTTTTTTTTTTTGTTTATTTTATGATTTTTGCCACTTTCTTTTTTATTTTTATTGTTAAATACTGACAGTTGTATTTGTTTATTTTAGATTTGACAACTTTTTTTTAACTTTTTGAAAGTTGTTCCCTTACGTTAAGATACTAACGCAATTGTTATGTTTGCAAATATGTTGAAATTTTTAAGGATTATAAAGTAAATTATAAATTATAGAATATAATATTTATTATTGTTAACTGTCGCATAAATAATTTATAATATTAAACTTAATAGAAAAAGTTGCCAAGAAACGATAATTTTTAATTAATGAATTAATTCTGAAACCTATTTTGCTAAAGTAATAGAAGAATCCATACAAAATAAAGAAGTAAGATTATATTTGTAATTGTTGAATCATTTGTGAAAGGGTTCATTGCTCTTCCGGTTGGATCTCCATTTTGCTTTCAACAGACAGACGTAATGACAAACATAACATCAGAAAAATTTAAAAAAAAAGACCAAGTTATATTTTAGAACGCAATGTTTATAATTATTTAATGTTAATTTTATAAAGATGGGTACGATTGATCCGTTAAAGAATCCTCCAGCAAATAGGGTTTAATGGACACACAAATGGTTTGCAAGAAACACGAAGATATTTTGTTGTGAAAATTATCTAATACCAGTTATAAAGATTGTTTTAAGTTTCATTTAACTACTTGATAAAATAAATAACATCGTTTTATAGAGAGAATATAATGAATTTGATCAAGGACAAACTTTAATGCTATTGGCTTTGAATCATTTTAGGGGACGATTTTACCTTATGGGGATTTTATTGTCTATGTAAAAGTTATATTTATTTTTCTAACTATTTGAGTAAGTAAAATGTGTTTACGTATTCATGGCTATTGTTTTAGTGTGTTTTGTGTGTTGTAAATTTGTATGAAAGTGGCATTAAATGTTAGACCATACATATTACAACAATATTATATTGTTGGTAATAGCCAGTACTTACATTTGCTCATGAATATCAGTCAAGAAAAAATGTATATTCCATCGTTGTTAGCAAACACGTTTTTGTGTACTTTGTAGCTGTTAAGAAAAGACTCAAACGAAAATTACTGTTATAAAAATAAAACTAAAAGTTTCTGATCAAAATATAATCTTTAGAATAGGTTGGACTTCTTATTTATATGTTTACAGTTTTGTAAATATGTACATAAATTTTTGCTGATACGAACATTTTTATACTCATTTACGGTCATGATTATCTTTCTGTTTGTTTGTTTGTTTTGGTTGTTAATGCTTCTCTTGAAACATTTTTTTATTGCAGCACAACCTATGGGTGCTCTTAATACAATTCAGTAAGAATATTATTAAATTAGAGTGTTAAATAAATTGATGCTGGTAAAAAGCATAATACTGACTGTATTGTTATATCCTTTACTGTCCTTGGAGTAAAATCATTTTAGCAATTTTTATATTAAATATTAAAAAAACATACTTAAATTAGTTTTAAACGAAATCTTAAATTACATTTTTTTTAATAATAGATTTCAATGAATAGGAAAAAAAGGTGACAGACTGAAATGTTAACAAGTATATGACATTGACACTTTGATTGTTTTTGTCTGACATTTTTGTCTCAAACAATTTGCTAGACTATCTGTCTGTAAATAGATTATTGGATACTAAACCATTTTTCTATTATTGTTTTGCATTTTCTTTGACTTTCGACTTCGTTTTCTCCTTTTATTTGTCTTATGGAGGGTTGTAATTGAAATCAAATTCTCATTAGAAAAAAATCGATAAAATTGAAGGTCGATTTTCTCATTCTTGTTTCTTTTGATGTACTTTTAGTTAATGATATCAAATTGTGTTAAACGAAAAAAAAAATGTGTATAAATATATGATAAAAATGACACTTATAATGAAAAAAATGATTTAAGAATTCAACTTTAACATTTGAAAGTTTTATGTTATTTCTACTATTTTCCTTTAATAACTAATAAAAGATTATATTCGTAATGTGCGCAGGCGTAAACAACTGAAAATTTGAACAATTCAGAAACCTCAACATAATGTTGTCCATGTTTATGAATTGTTCAGTTTAACAAATTTAACTGTTCATAAACTTCAAAATAATTTTTGATTTTTTTAAATCTTTTAAAATGCACATAATTTTAAATCCATGTTGTAGAAGAATTTAAATTCTTACACTTATCCACAATCTGATTTTTCGTGAATTAAAGGGTTTATTAATTTAAATCGAAAAATATGGGACCTATATGTAGAATGCTTTTTGTAGATAAATTTAATATCAATAACTCAAAATCGCTAATATTGGAAAAACGCGTCTATTTACAATAATAGATGTTAAAAATATTGTAAATATTATGTATATACTAAAATCGGTTTAACTTTCATTACTCCTCACAAATTAATGTTCAAAAAATGTATATACATTTTGATGCAGGATTTCATATTGATGGTTGTTAGCTTTAACTAAACCTCTTAAATTGATTTGATACACGTACAAAGATGTTTTGTTGTTGTAATAGTGCAGTAATTTTAATATTCTACACTGTTGATATGAATATTTTATAAGGACTTTTTGTTATAATCTTGCACCATATTTTCCACTTCTTTAAAGATATTGAAATGTTATAGTCCAGTTAAGAGAAAAGTAAATATTAACTACACTTGTGCACTTACATTTGTAACTATTTATGTAAATATGATTTACATTAGTTTATAAAAGTATAAAAAGTAATCAAGGTAAGTAAATTTTTGGTCAAGTGAAAGTTTTTTTTAGTTGTTTTTATTTTATTTTTTGAAAATTCATGAAGTTAAATTTTTATCTTTTGCTTATACGTTATGGGATATTTGTATATGTAAAAGCCAGAAGGTTTCTTTTAAGTTGTTAAACCGAGTATTTTACGTTCATTTTATTTTTCTTTCATTTTTTTGTAATTTTTTTTAGAAAAAGTTTATCGCCTTTGGGCAGAAGGACATTAAATTTATGGTGCGCATGCGGTCGTTAGATATTTGTTAACTTTTTTTTGTACTATAAAAGTGAAAAGTTTCTGCAAAAGGATTATAAAGTTAAATGCATGAAGCAAACAGGCTTAAGAAGTTTTTCATTTTCTATGCCAAATACAAAAAAAAAAGTAGCAATAAAATGTACTAACGTTGAATATAAAACAAAACATAAAAAGGAAGCTTTAACACTAAAATAGGGTACAAAATAACATGCATGAAGTAATAAAGTAAAAACCTAAATATTTACATCATACATAGTCTATTATGGAAAAAAGTATTACATATTATTAAGAAACCTGTAAAAATGTTAAGGCTAAAAAATCAAATATAGATTTTGTAGAGATTGTATTTTCCTCATAATAAAATATATAATTCAGGAATTGATTTGAAAATTTTATAACATAAAAATAAATTTAAGAAAAAAAAACAAGTAAGAATTGTCATAATCATAAAAATAATCATAGGAATATACATTAAAGTTGTGTATGTGGGACAATTTCGTTTTTCTTTAAGCAAGTAACAAGTAAAAACTCTTAACAACTGTCATTCAATCTTAGTTTATATACCGAGATTTTGCTTTTATCATGCTCTTACGTTCTGTTGTATAAGATAGACAGACTTACAATCAATCCGACAGACGTTCTTCTTCTGTGAACAAAAAAAGTTCTGACATAAGAACATATAGTTTTATTTTAGTTTCTTTTGTTTTTCATTTTATTCTTACGATGTTAAATGTCGCGTGTCATATATACTTTCACGACAGTTCATAAAATGATTACAAAAAGAAGTAGCAACAAAAGACAAAACGTCTCATAAATTTCCAGACAAATATATTTACATATACAAGATTCGTAAGATACATTATATTACTATTGTAAAAAATATTTACTTTGCATATCTGCTTGCAAATATGACGATTGCAATGAAATATAACACATGTATTGTTGCAAACTTATTGCTAGATAATATAAATATCTACCGCACTATTGGTGTACAATTGTTAAAAAAAGACAGAATTTTTTGAACTTTTAAGGGTTTTAAGCAGAAGTTTGTGATTTTGATTATGGAACGATCATATAAACTGATAAATATATACACAAAATTTAGATATGTTGTTATGAAACTATCAAAGCTTTTTAACCAAACTCTATAAAAATTTCAAAAGGTAAATTTTTAAAAATAGATTTACACATAAATATTAGACATTTCTGATCGATATTTTTTTTTCTTTAAAAAAGTACGATAAAACATAGCAAATGATGAAATTTTGGCAGTTAGTTCGTATAATTAAATGTACATTAAACCGAGATACTACTGTCTTTAAACAAGGAATTATAATTTCCGCTTGAATTGAAGATATTTTCCTTGTGTAACGCACACAACACGGAATATTTTTAATTCATATGTACGGTGCACTTGCGAATTCGTAGACATAATTTTTTTAGTAAATTTAGCTAAAATTTCTGAGCGCCTCAATATTAACATTTTGAATGTTTTTCCACTAAATATACTTGGAATTATTTTTTCACGTTTACTGTAAAACTTTATTTAATTAATTTTTTATTTACTGGGATGTCTTTAAAACCAAA
>JACGTJ010010791.1:215-10982 GCA_014858695.1 Chrysomya rufifacies | reverse complement strand
AAATTATTTTCAATTCGGTAATGAAAATTAATTAATACACTAATTATATAGTTCGCACTAATCATTAATGTTCGCATTAAAGGTAGTACCTGCTAGCTATCTAGGTAGCTAGAATTATTTATTCTGTTTTGCTCTGAAAGAAGAAGATCAAAGAGTAATCTAGAGTAAACGATCTTAAGCAAATATTAACTGCATTAAAATCCATCAAAATGCAGTAGCCCTGTCTCTCTCAACAGCAGCCTTAAACAAATGTTGTTTTTATATTTTGAACTTCATTCTTTAGTTATTTCTTTTTTTTTCTACCATTTATCGCTCTACATTTGCACTTACAAAATGGAGAAAAAAGAAAAGAGCTCAAGTAAAACAATAATAAATATGCAAGCAAATGCATAAATAAATAATGATCATGCTACAAGGAAATGCAAACAGTTTTCGACTCCTCCAACAAAATTATCTGCTCTTAATTTATTTGTCTTGAAACCAAACAAAAATCTTAAGCAAATAATTTGAAGATAATTTTAAAGAAAAACATGAAAAATAAACTTAAAGAAGATAACAAAAAGAAAAGAAATATATTTTTTCTTTACAACAAAAACAACTGTTAAGTGATATCTCCTACGACCAATTAACAATTGCATGTAATATGAGAGTCTTTTTTTTCTGTTTCTCTGTCCGTCTGCACATTTGACTCCGTATGTCGGTCTGTCTAATTGTTGGTGTTAATTTTGACTTTACGCCTAGATGACTCATTTAATATTGTTGATTTTATTTTAGTTTTTATGCCTCCACTAGTTTTTATTGCATTTAATTGTTCCTCAAATAAAATTAACGCTTTTATGAACGCTTAAACACATGCACTTTTTAAACCATACAGTGGGTTGGAAGGTTTTTTTTAATAAAAAATTTTGGTAAAGAAAAAAATTTTTATAAAGAACATTTTAAAAAATTGGTTTAGAAAGATTTTTTAAAAGATGCTGTTAAAGCAAATTTGTCAAAAATTTTATTTTCTAAGCAAATTTTTTTCTTTTATCTTATTTTCTAAGCAAAATTTTTTAAAAAAAATTTGTTTTTAAGGAATATTTATTAAAATTTTATATTTAAAGAAAATTTATCAAAATTTTGTATTTAAAAAAAAAATCGAATTTTGTTTATGAAGAAAATTTTTCAAAAATTTTGTTTTTAAAGAAAATTTTTCACAAATTTTATTTTTAAAGGAAATTTTTCAAAAATTTTGTGTTTAAAGGAAATTTTTCAAAAATTTTGTTTTTAAAGAAAATTTATCAAAAAATTTATTTTTAAAGAAAATTTATCAAAAAATTTATTTTTAAAAGAAATTTTTTAAAAATTTTATTTTTAAAGAAATTTTTTAAAAATTTTATTTTTAAAGAGAATTTTTCCAAAATTTTATTTTTAAAGAGAATTTTTCCAAAATTTTATTTTTAAAGAGAATTTTTTCCAAAATTCAGAAGAACATAACTCAATAACTATAAAAAATTAGCAGCAAATGTTTCGATATTTTTGAAGATCTTTAAGAATATATATAATATATATTTAGAATATATAGACTACGATATCGGTCAATATTTCAGCACTTCATTTAGAAAATCCTTTACAATTTCAACCACAATGTAACAAATTGAAAATTCAAAGGAACATAACTTAACAACTACAAAAAATAAGCATTTGCTGCTTGTTTCGATATTTTTGAAAATCTTTAAGAATATATATTAATATGTATATAGTTTTAGCAATTATTATTTATTAAAATTTTCAATTCTGATTCCACTGTACGTCTAGTCAACATAAAATTTTCGTGACTTATTTTCATAAACTATTGTAATCATTATACAAGTGATTATTTATATTTTAAGGAAAAATCATTTAATTTATAATGAAATAAAAAGTGTAAACATGTAATTAGTCATTTATTTAATAATGTTTCGCTTATATTTCTATATTTCTTCAAGTCTTAATAAACAATGAAATAAACTTTAACCTTAATTAATATAAAATCATGTTAAAATTTAAATTGTTCTAACGTTTGTAAAACGTTATAATTAATTTTCGATTTCAATTTTATATAACACAAATTTTGGTAATTTTCGGAGATTTTCATGTAAATGTTACATTCAAATCTCTAGTGTTTTTCACAGGAATTTCCATCTTGGGATTTCTCGGAAATTAAACATTATATTGGTTCCCATAATCTAGAGAAATCTTTCAGTTATTCCGGAGAAATCTGTATTAAAAGGGTATTTCTTATCAAACTTTTAATTTAGTGCTATCGTAAAAATGTGAACTAATTTTCCTAAATTTCGAAATATTATTTTTAGAGACCCAATATAAATGATCTTTCAAAATGAGTAGTAATGCCTAAAAATCTTTCTGGTATTCCGGAAAAATCTGTTTGTATTAAAAGATTTTTATCAATATATGAATTCAGTGCTATTTTACGATTAGTGAACTAATTTTCCGAAATGTCGAGATATTATTTTTAGAGCCCCAATATAAATGACCTTCCAAAATGGGTAGTAATGCTTACAACTCCTTTAAAATATATATGTATAATTTATTTAAATTTAGTATACATAACTTGTTTACAAATCGAAACTTGATTCCAATCGGTCTATTACTTTACCTAGCCCCCATATTTTTACATAATGAGAAAATATGGGGGCTAGAGAAACATTTTGCAGCGTAAAATGCAATGAGAAAAATTGGAGTTTTCTAATTATCTTACTGAAATTTGATATGGGTTATTTTCTGCCCCAAGAACTTTTGAAATTGGTCATAATCCGTCCATTATTTATCATAGCCTCCATGCAAATGTCTTTCCGAAATGAAGATTAAAGCCTATAACTCTCTTAAAACGAAAGTTATGATGATTATTCAGTAAATCTGCACTAATATTTCATTCCAATCTCTCCACTAATTAACCCAAATTTCAAAATATTATTTTAAGAGATAATCCTTAAAAAATGTGAAAATTTCCTGAGTTTTAAACCACTCCTTTCGTCCACATTTAGTTAATATTTTAATCTGTAACAAGTCAGAAATTATGTGTAACTTATCCGAAAATTTTAAGTTATTTGTTCTTAGCGGAAATTCTGGGAAATTTAAACCAGATTTACCGGCAGTCGAAAAACACTTATCTCTAATTTTAGTCCTGCGGAACAAATAGTGATGGTTGTGATTTATGTGTAAATCGTGAACTTGCATTTTCTAATCGGCAACCGTGACTCATGGCAAGAACAAAGTTTTAGATAACGCTTCACTCCAAACTAAGGCACAATTCATGGTCAAAAACATGTACTCAAGTCTAATAATGTTTGAGAATGATGGTAAGTGCTTACTGTACTTAGCCAGTGTTAAGAGCAATGTAAGATAAGACATTCAAGTTGGGTGGCCACATATGACCAACGTTCGTCTTTATATCTGCCATTTGTGAATTTAAGCTAAACGATTCTACAAGATCTGAACATTTCAAATTGAAACGAAACGATTTTAAATGGCAAATCTTGCAGTCCTTTTAAATTTAGCGTGAAAGCTACCACCTTTCGTTTTATTTTTTGCTGAAATTATGTTGATTATGAAAAATTTTCCATGGTTCATTAATAGCAACATAAAATCAATTAAATTAATAATAAATTTAAATGTTTTAACTATAAATTTCAATCAAACTAATATAACAATTTTAATTTTTAATATAACAGTTTTAATTAGGTATTAGCCAATAGGTCTGTTGGCCAATTTTTTTATTATTATTATTTAAAAATAGATTCAACGGTTTTGCATGTCATTGAAACAAAAACATACTTTCTAACTATTTTCAAAATATATAATTTATATTTAAATATATATAATTCTTGGAATTTAAAAGACGATTTTGACAAATTTTTAGCAAATATTATATGCAATGCAAATTTTATAAATAATTTATAATCTATAGGCAACATTTTTGAGTCATTGTATTATATAATAAATAAAAATTCCTTTAGAATGATATTGAGTTTCATTCTATTTTATTACTAATTGTTATTCAGGTGATATAATTCAATTTATCTTTGGATAATCGTACATATGTTCTGCGTAATACCAGTTTTTCTATTTTTAATCTCAATGAAAATAGTCTTAATGGGTGTGTTTTGATAATGATGATGATGATGATGACGAAAATAATTTTAATTAAAACACTAAAGTTTGAATGTAATATAATGAAATGAATTTGATTAAATATTATATATACAAGATAGGGAGTTAATAATATTTTATGACTCCTTCATATATCTCCAAATTTTGTGAGTTGGTTTATTGTGAAATAAGTTCCCATTAATTTGATTAAATAATAATCCACTGAAATCAATTAACACTGTAAATGAAATATCCCACTTGTGGGGAAATACATCCCCAATTGTGGGGTATAGTTTATTATGATATAATGCCCCCTATTATTTAATGATGTCAAAATTAAAATCTTCAACTCCAACGTAAAATCACATATTGCTATGTGACTGTGAGACTTAGAATCTTCGCCCACGTGACTACAATGCCTTGCAAGTGTTTGTAAATAGTTGCTTGCGTAAAATCCTAACAATTTTTTAGATTATATCTAACGTCAGATTATGGTCGACCACTAACCAGATCGCAGTATGTGCAGAAATCCGTAAGAGGAAGTAGAGAGGAATTGGGCACACACTGAGGAGGGATTCCTCTTATAACGCCCGTACTGCGATCGAATGGAATCCTCAGGGTAGCCGAAGAAGGGGCCGACCATCATTAACGTGGAGTAGGCAGCTGAAGAATGAAGTCGGACAGAAGGGGGGGAGGGGGCAAATATAAACCATCGCTCAAAATAGACCGGAATGGCTTATATTTGTTGAGGCCCTATGCTCCTTATAGCAATGAAGGAGACATATATATACATATATTATTTAATGAAATAGCAATCCAATAAAACTAATTAATTACTTAAATATATATAAAATAATATTCCAATTCTGAGAAAATAAACTGCCAAATTAGGTGAGTTAGTTCATTATGAAAGAATTGTCCCAATGAAATGAATTGTCTAAATATTAATTAAATAATACCTTACTACTGGGCATATAAGTCCCCAAAATTGGGTAGATGGTTCATTATGAAATAATTCTCCGTTTATTTAATGAAATAACAACCCAATTATATGTATCAATACCCCATATATAGGGCGTTAATGAGTTTCCCAAATTTGAAACTCATTAACGCCCTATATGAAAATCAATAATATAAGCGTCACAGTCAAAATTTTTACACGTTTGGACTCTTATTTCATTTTACTTTTGGGACTATTTCGTGTGAAGTTTCATGTAGCCATATTTTATAATACAAAGTTCAAGAACTAAAACTTTCCCAAGTAATCACACTATTTTTATCTTAAAAATTATCTTAAAGTTTATTCAAAAATCTGCAAAAGATAATTTAACAACTTTTTTATCTAATCTAAAATAAGATTTTTAAACTATTTTACTCAAAACAATTTAAATATAGTAACAGAAACTTAACAAAACAGTCATTGATAATTAAATATATTTTAGAACAAATAACCAAAATTCTTTACTAAATTTTCAAATACTTATGAAATCTGTTAAATTCCAAAAAACAATAATTGTAGTTTTTTATTATTTTTTAATTTATGTAATATTTTCAAGTATACACAGACAAGCAAATAAATTCAAAGATTTTATGACTTTGTTCTCATTTGATCTGAAAAAGTCAGAGGTGTCTTGTCTATGTGTATTCAAATGATATTTAATAATAAAATACTCAATTATCTTGTTTAAGATTTAAAATGAAAAGAATGGAGGGAATGCAAATTATATTTCAGTTAAACCAATAAAAGTTTAAATTTTAAATAATAACAAAATATCTTTTAATTTTTCTTTAAATTCAACCTGAACAAGAACTGAACTAGGTCGCAAATAAAACTCAGAACAAAACTAGAATTAGAGATGTCATCCTGTAACTAGAACTGCATTGAAACTGAACTAGAACAAAACTAAAACTGAGCTAGAATAGAACTACAACTTAACTAGCACTGAACAATAACACCTGTTGCGACGCAGGTTATAAAAACACCTTTTATTAATCTTTTAGGCTTTTCAAGGTACATCGTCAATTTCAATTCCTCTAAAACAGCATAAACACAACTCAAATTTAAAAGACGCTAAAGTTTAGTTTTACTTAATATATTAGCAAAGAAAAAGTAAATAAAACAAATTTAAATTCATGTACTCATAACATTGACATAAATTTAATTCTGGTTTTAATTAACTGTTTAAACTTGAAAATTTCGTTCATTTATAAAAGACACAATCGCGGAGTATTTATATTTATTTATTTGTTGTTGTTGTTTTTTTTATTTCAAACATTTCTTTTTTTGTTTTATTTTCTAAATAGTAAGAAATGGTTTCATTTGTTATGCAAAAAAGGTAATTTTTGTCATTTAATTTTAGCTTCTGGAAATTCTAGTTTTAAATTTTATTGGTGCCTCTAAACAACAAAATTTAGAACGAACAATCACTTTTTCCTATTGCATTCAACTTTAAAATAACATTCTAAATTTCATATTAAAAATTCTGAAGTATTAATTACTGTTAGTTTATACGTATTTTGCTATAAAGATTTTGATATAATGATTTTTATTTCGTCTCTCTTGTTTTAAGGTTAAACACAAACTTTAAAGTTTCTACTAATAGTAAAATAATTGAAAAATATCATGGCCGGAAACTAGTTTGTTATTTGCTCAAATAATTCATTTAAAATTGGACTAAATGGAGATATCTATTCGTGAAGTTATTACTGATTTATGATAGATTTTTTTGAATAGTAACGATTTTTATGACAAGAGCAAAATCTGTCTTTATTTTTGGTACTTTCTTACGTTTTGTATATATTTAATAATACGATGAATTTGTTCATATGGAATCTTAATAACCTTTTAAAAGAAGTACAAAAAGCGGAATTAGAAAAGTACCGAATATCAAAAAAGTACCAAAAGTTCTAAAAAAGTACCAAACATTTAAAAAATAACAAACACCTAAAATAGTGCTAAGCACTTTATTAGTACCAAATACAAAAAAAAATGTCAAAAAAGTACTAAAAGTTCTAAAAAATTACCAAACATTTAAAAAATAACAAACACTTAATAAAAGTAACATATAAAAGAAAAAAAGTATCCTTAACACCGAGAAGTACCAAAAAACTTAAAATCCAAAAAGTGTAAAAGTACGATATCTTAAGTCCGATAGCAAATTGTTGTGTTATCTTTAAGTTGCTTTTATTTCCGAAAAATCGCCGTAAAACGATTAAGAAATCATACTCAAACAACGTTTAAGTCTCTGTTAGTATATTAAAATTTTCTGTCCCACTTTAAGTGACGACAAAATTTATTGGATTTAGATTTTTATGTAATGGAAATTTTGTAGCTTTTTTTCAAATTAACAAATCTACTGAATCCTAAGACGCACGTTTAATGTTAAACTTAAATAATATTAAACAGGGATGGAAATAGAAAATATTTGTAAATATATCAAAATGTTACCTAAGGTTTAAATTTTGAATATTAATGCAATTTTTTTCTATGAAATTTTTAAAATATGCAAATTGGTCTTTTGCTCATTAAAAAAGACAATTCATAACGCTTAATCGTATAAATTACGTGAATTTTTAAATCAGTCATTGCCCTGATATTTTTATTTTTATTTATTTTATTTTTTTTTTAATTTAAATCATTTTTGGATCGACCATATTTTTTACACTTGATTATGATCTTAGATGAATCTTTTTAGGTATGTTAGCCAATTTCAATTTTAAAACAAAACAATATTTCTAAAAAAAATCAAACTTTTTTAAAAATTTCCAAAAAACTATTTTATGAAAGAAACAAATTTTCAAGAAAATTTTTAAAAAATCCAAAATTTTCTAATAGAAATACAATTTTCAGAAGATTTCAAACAAAGTTCTAAGTCTAGTAATTATTAGTATTTTTTTTTCGAATCGAGCCAATATTATGTTTATACTTCACTTATAATGAATTTGTAATTTCTACATTTTTGATCTGAGACCCTGAATCGTGGATTCAAACAAAATCGAAATATGCATGTCCGTCCGTTCGTCCTCAGTTATTATGTCGTTTATGAAGACCCGCGACCAATCATTCTATGGTTTCGCGAGAACTTTCCTATTTAAATTCAGTAGAATCCATTCATAAATGGCCCAGATATCTTCAAAAAAACGTTACTTTTGAAAATTTTTCAATACTTCTAGAACTGAACTAGAACTGTGCTAAAACTGAACAAGATATTTCGACTATTTCTATATATACTATGGATTTGGACCACCATAAATCGATTTGGACCACAATTTTTTTAATTTTTTAAACCAGATTCGACCGGATTTGTGTTAGTTAACTTAACTGAAGCATATATAACTTGTTAAAGATAATTTTGTCAAATTTAGCTTTTTGTTCATAACTGCTTTATTTATGTACCGATTCTGAACATTTTCAATGCCGAACCAACATAACAGAAATATTTACAATAATTTTTACAGTCTTAGCTTCTTCTAACGTGCTTTCAATAGACTGACGAACCGACCGACGTAAGAGAAATATTAGCGGGAAATTTGACCTTCGTAGCTCCTTCGGTGCGTGTGACCTATTAACAGACAGCCTAACTTAACGATTCCTTAATAATAGACTGACAAACAGACGAACTTAGCAAAGTAATCGACTTATAATATTACCGATATTTTTATGTTTGATACAGAAAAAAGTTGTTTATATAAACTACTCAACCCGTCCCTGGGTTTAAAGTACACCTATGTTTCATAAATGTAGGGTATCTTTAATCAAAACACAATTTTGCACCATTTCTTCTTTAACAGGTTTTTATGCATCTAATTAGTTTTTTTTACACTTCACACTTTTTTTCTGTGTGGTTTTTTTAACTAAAAAAAAAAAACAAATTTGTTAAACAAATGAAAATAAAAAACTAGTAGCAAAAATATTTTATTACAAAACTAAAACGCAAAATGCATATAATTAATAACAAATTTTTAATTAATTATTACAGTATGAATAACAAAAACATTTAAAGAAATTTAATATGTTTAAACATAAAAAATAATTAAAAAAAACACAATTTATATTAAACAGATTTCATAATTTGTTTATATTATAGCTTACAAATAATATAATTGAAATTTATTTTGTTATTAACAAAAAAAAAAATTAAGAATTAAATTTTATATTGTTATAATTTTTGAAAACTACCTGTTTATTTTTAGGTTTCAATAATTTATGACGCAAATTTTGAATTGCAAATTTTTACACATTTGTTGTGGGCTTTATTGAAAGAATCTTTCTTTTTTTTAACTGTATTTTTATTTATTTAATTTGTTTTTTTATTTCAGTCCGTTTATCTGTTGAATCACGTTTTTTTCTTAAGAACTTATAAAATAAATATTTACGTTAAGTAATTTAAACAAAAACAAGTATGAATGTTATATTCATCTTGGTCGAATCTTTAATACCCACCATCAAAAATCACGGATTTTTTCTTACTGACTAACAGTCAGTCTAAACTACCATCTTTGTACGTTCTTCCCTTTCATAATTAGGGTGAAATATGCCTAAAAAGGCATATTTTTTTGACCAGGAGAAAAAATCGGCGGGCGGGTCACGCCCATTTATTTGCACCTTAGTTTTTCGTTACTATATTATGTTTAACCTTAAATTTCATCTTTTTACCTTCATCGGTTTCATATTTATGACTTATTAAGTATTAAAATGATTCAAAATGACAGATTTCCTTAACTTCCTTATTTATAATCCAATTAACGCCCACTTATATAAGAGAAATATTTGTGCCAAATTTCGTGTTCCTAGCACATCCGATGCGATCTTTATCGTGCTTTCAACAGACAGACGGACGGAGATCGCTAAATCGACTTATAATCTTACCAGGACCCAGAATATATGTACATTTTGAGATCTTAGATGAATATTTTAACATGTTACAAACGGAATGACAAACCCAATATACCCACCCTTCATTTTTTGATGCTGGGTATAAAAAATAGCTTTAAAATTATAAGATCTCTTCTTTTGTTTTGAATAAATAAAACAAAATTATTATTGTTTTTTGAAAAACATATAATATTTACACAAAATATATAAAACAGAAATTGAAAATAATTTCAAAACTGTCAGTTGTGTTTGGAAACCAGAGGATTAAACAAAGTGTTAATATAATACAAAAACGAAAAGCAGCAAAAATAAAATATTAAAACTATTAAATAAATAAAATAATTGATTAGTTGAAAACAATTTACTGAAACATTTCTTAATTCTCTAGGAAAATTCTTTGTGAAAAACCAAATTTTGTTAAATTGTCTCAAGAAAAATTAAATTTTAAAAAAATATTCAAGTGAAACTTTACAAATTTTTTAAAGAACAGTTTTATTTTGTCAAATTTTCCATAAGAATAAAATTTTCTTTATAAAAAAGCTTTATATTTGCAGAAGATTTCTATAGAAAGAAACACAATTTTGAAAAATTTTCTTAGAAATATTAAATTTTCTTTAGAAATAATTGAATTTTGGACAAATTTTCTTTAGAAAATACAAACATTTGTAAGATTTTCTATAAGATAAATTATTTATAAAATAAATTCTAAATTTACCACGGAAAAAACAAAATATCTGCCAACATTTTCTATAGAAAAAACA
>JACGTJ010010770.1:264-11652 GCA_014858695.1 Chrysomya rufifacies | reverse complement strand
AACTGAACTAAAACTGAACTAGAACTGAACTAATCTATTAATGTTTCTCAAATATAACTTAAAAACCCCATTTTACTTAATATTTTAGATCCGATATTATTCTAACTTGTTTGTTTCTTCTAGTAAATTGACTAAATCAAAATTCTCTTTTAAAAAAATTTCAATGTGAATGAATTAAAGTGTTTAAGCGTAAAGATTTAACTTTAATTGTAAAAATAAATTGTGTTGAAGGTATTTTTGACAAAGGTTTATTTGTTGCATTTTAAAATATTTGGGCTATTTTGTTTGATTGCTTTATCATTTGCTTTCATTTCATAATTTATTGGCTTTTTATATTTTATAACTTTTTAATATTTTACTTAAAAAAACTAATGCTGGTAAAGTATTGAATAATGGTTATTTTCTGTAGTTATAAATTACACAATTTTCAAAAGTTGTAAAGTAGTTTGGTTGGATTTAGTCCGACAAGCGTATATGTTCGTAATTAAAGGAGTTCTGTAACTAAAATGTTTTCAGATTTGTAAAATTTTCTCTCGAAAACTTCAAGTTATATAAATTTAAAAAAGTAACCATTATTTTTCCAGCATAATATTTTTATTTAGTTCATTTAAGCAGCACTACAACTAGACATTTGGTCTTGTCTTTTTCTCTTTTCCATTTTTTAGTCGATAGTTGCACCAATAATACACGTATTAGCAACTGTGATCTCAACAAACAAGCAACCATCATTAACCTCAAAATCTATATAAAACAAAAAAATAAAATAAACTCACCCTTAAACACTTTTACCTAACCCTCTTCTTTGTAAACGTAATAAATATTAATCATGATTAGCGTTCTTTTCATAGCAAATAGATTAGTTAGCATTATGGCTAAACGTGGACCTAGACCAGTGGTAGTATGTGGTCCTTCGGGTTCTGGCAAAAGTACACTGTTGAATAGATTATTCGAAGAATTTCCCAATACTTTTGGTTTCAGTGTATCGCACACTACTCGAAAACCACGTCCCGGTGAAGAAGATGGTGTCCATTACAATTTTGTAACACGTGAAGAAATGGAAAAGGCTGTGGCCAATGGTGAATTTATTGAATCGGCTACTTTTAGCGGTAATATGTACGGCACTAGTAAGGAGGCCGTGCGTAAAGTGCAAAGTGCTGGTAAAGTTTGTATTTTGGACATAGAACCTCAAGGTGTCGAACAGGTTAAGAAAACTGATTTGAATCCAATTTTAATCTATAATAATCCTCCTTCTGTGGAGGCTTTGGAACAACGTTTACGTAAACGTAATACCGAAACTGAGGAGACATTAAAGAAACGTTTAGATGCTGCCGCTTCTGAAATTGCTTATGGCTTAACACCTGGCAATTTCCATAAAATTATCCATAACATTGATATCGATGTGGCCTATCAAGAGTTCCGTGATTTTATTGTATCCGAATTGAAAGCTCAAGAAGCTGCTGGCATTACCATTGCTTGGTAATTAAAAGTTAATGAACCTAGAAACTATACCTCTGCAAAGCATTTTTTTGCATTTGCATTTAAATATTTAAGTTTAAAGTAATTTATATTGGCTTGTAGAATCTACATATATTAGTAGGTTTACTAATAATATAAAGAATTTAAACTAATTATAATTAATTAAAAATTATTTGATATTATTTTTAAATAAAAATTTATTTATTTCAAATATTTGAATAACTTTTGTTTTTGTTAAAGTGTTTTTTTATTAAAAAGCGGAAAAAATTATGATAATGGAATATCTTGTTTACAAATCAAATATTGCCGGTTTTAATTTCTGGGTATATGCCGCTTTCGAAATTTAGATTCTTTGAAAAATGTGCCATTTGTGAATCTTCCACAATTTTTTAAATAGTTCGACTAGAAATCAAGCAAATCTAATTAATTTCTAGTTCAATTTTAGTTCATTTCTAGTTCAAGTTCAGTTATAGTTCAATTCCAATTCAGTTTTAGTTCAGCTCTTGTTCGTTTATTGTTCTGTTCTAATTCAAGTTCAGTTCTAGTTCATTTCCAGTTTTAGATCAGTTCTAGTTCAGTTCTACTTCTGTTCTCATTCAGTTCTAGTTCAGTTCAGAAGGGAAATTCATTCATTAAAGTAGTATTTAGTATTCTATTATTAAAAAAATTGAGCGATATCTTTGTTTTTATATAAAATAATAACTATATATATTTTTCTTTGAATATAAATATAAATTTTGAACTGTCCCCTCGACATATTTACAAACATTCCTCAAATGTGTGTATGCAAATTGTATGTATTTCTATTACGTTCGCATAGTATCTATAACTTTGTTATATTCAGATATTGTTACCGTTTTTTGTTTTTCTTCTTTTATAACAAATAATTTATTCACACACGAACTTATAACAATGTACGAAAAAAGCAATAAGAGCAACAGCAAAAAAGTATTTAAAAAAAGCACTCATAATATTGTAAAAATCTACTAAAGTAAAAAAGAGAATATGAATAAAACAAAAAAAATGTATAAATCTTATAATTTAAACAAGTGTTTGGTTCAAACGAACACGTCCAAACGCTTTTAACGAACATGAACTAATTTTAAAGGAACTCGATGTGCCAACTACCCAGTGGAAATTTTTGGCAAATTTTCTTATATTTCAATTTAAAGAAATACAAAAAGAATATGTAAGAAATCCTTAAATAAAAAAATAAATGTTATGAAATCTTTGAAGAGTGAAGATATTTAAACTAAGGTTCATAAGAGAGTCCTTCAAAGTAACTTATAATTATGCAATTCAATTGATCGTATGGAATAATTAGAATCCCCGATTCAACTTTCATAAGAAGGCACAATTAGCAATGCTATCTCCACTTTCATGGAACCTTAATATCAACACACTTATCAAAAAAAAAGTAGCGAAAACATGCTGCAAAACCATACCATATTCAGAAGAAAGATGTGAATTTTTTATCGGACAATCCCCCTTATATCTTCTTGCAAAATTGTGCCAAGGCTATATATTAGGAGGGAATCCCGCAAAAAAATAGAATTGGTCTTATTCAATTTCCAAACTGTAACAACTATATAAGGAAGTTAAATATATGGATATGGGAATCGGGTTACAACTACAACAAAAGCCTCATATTGCTGTCATTTCACTACAACCAATAACCATTGGCCTATTCTACGGTTCAACGGTTAAGTGGATAGGTATAGAAGAGAAATCGGTCGAAACTTAAATTGGACTCATTACAAGATCTGAGCTAACAATGATAACAGAAGCACTGACAAAAGTACTGCTTACAGTACTTGATTGAGCCCAATATTAAAGTCATTAAACGCATAGAAATCTCAAGGAATGCAAGAAATTCTCAAGGTACCCATATACAGATTCTCAACAGGAAACTCTACAGATGACGAAATTGCACAGCTTGACATACTAATTTCCTCAGAAGAATTGAAAAGATGATTAGAGACTAGGAAAATGTGGAACGGAAAATCAGTAAGAAACCTAATTGAAGTCATTACACATCAGTGGTCTTTTGAGAAGAAACGTCGGAAGACCGAACATATTACATAACAATGATTTCTGCGGTTGCGGAAAATGAAATATCAGAACACCAAACGTGGCAAAAGTCTCATCTTGCCGGCTAATGTTACCACGTTTTTGGCTGACGAATATTTTTGCTCAAGTAAGAGCTAAACAACAAGTAAAAGTATGCGATACTAGCAAGGAACGTGAGCTTGTCTTCGGATGACTACTAAAGAAACCTATTTGTTTTGATTTCATTTATCGGTAATTGTTTCAAATGGCAGTAGATTAGATTACAGCATCCGATTCTGGTGCTAGAACTGATGGCCGCATCTCCAAACAGAATTTTTATAATACGTTCGGCAGACAGGTTTGTTGATGCCGCGAAAGCTTTTGCCTGATCAGTAGTATTAGTATTCAGATGCACAGGTAGTTCAATAGAGAAACCACTCTGGCCATTACCTAGCGTTTAGCAGTCATAACCTCAATAAAATCCTCCATTACCCAATGAATAACATTCCAAAGTATATTTTGTTGCTATGCCATAAAGCTTTTAAATTAATACAATTTTTTTTTTTTACAATAATGACATAATATTGAAATACTACAAAGAAAATACATATGTAAACAGTTTTTGTATGATTATAAATTTTGTAAACAAAAATCTTATCACGTTTGTTGACAAATTCCAACAGGGATGATTGTGATTACACCAAACAGACAACAACAGTGTGAGGTTTAGGTTCGTTCGATTTAAACACATTCATCCATTATTATATATGTCTGACAGCATTATCAGCTCAAAAGAAAAAAAAACCAACAACAATTGCAACTAAAAGACCCAGCACACATAACAAAATAAAACAAAAAAAAAACACAAGCTCTTAGCTGCTAACACGACAACAAAACAGTTCGGTTTTTTTTTCTTCTTCTTTTTCTTATTTTTCAATAAAATATCTACAACATTTCATACGAGCGGTTTAAAAGTGTGAGTGTGTGCATATATGTATGTTTATATATATATATATATGTAAACGAGTATGTCGATTGTCTCGTGTTAATTTTAGAAAATTTCCTCAAATACAATTCATTTCAATTCAGTCACTGGTGGCAAACGGGTGAAGTTATTTTTAAATAACGCAACAAATAAAAAAAAACGCTTTTTTGTAAAAAAAAATATTTAAATAAAAACAAGTGAATGAATTAAAAAAAAAGAATTTAAATTTTGTGAAAAATATATTGGAATTGTAAAAGAAAAGTATAAAAGGTTGTGAATTTATAGAGAATTCAAAATGTTTTGAAATTAAATTGTGAGAAAAAAAACACGTTTTGTGAAAAATTGTAAGAAAATTAAAATTTTTAGTTATTAAAGAAAATCTTTTTAAAAAATTGGTAAAAAAAACAGGTGTTATTTGTAAAATATTAAAATAAAATTATTAATCTAGAAAAAACCGGGCGGTGCCTGTTGTAATTTTATAACAAAAAAAATCATTTAAAAAGAAAATCTTTATTAAGCGCAACAATAAAAATAAACGCATGGAAAATTCCAAAAGTTTTTTAATATTTCTTAAGTAAACAAGTTTTTTTTTATTATATTATAACAAATAAATAAAATCAACACATATTGTGTACAGAGTTAATAAAAAAAATATATAAAAAATTTTTACTAAAGCAGAAAAAAAATTAAATGCTCACGTTTTTGAAGCATTAAGAAAAAAAACATAAAAGACGGGAAAAAAATTTGTTTTTTTTTATTTTTGTGTGTAACAAAGGAAAAATTTGTAAAAAAAAAATGTACATATTTCGAAATAAAATCACAATACAAATACAATAAAAAAAATCGGCACACATACTTTATAAAAAATTAAAAAAAAAAAAATCGTGTGGACTTTGAGATATATTTTTGTTGTATTTTAACAACGAACGATACGCTACAAAGTAGAAATATCTAGTGAATACAAAATTTTATACTAAAAACAACAAAAACACCAACAACAACACATTAACACTTAACCAGTGAGAGTTGCTTAACAAAAACACAATAACAACATTTTTCAAAAACAATATTAATCAAAAGAAAACAAAAACAACAAGTATTTTTTTATGCTCTTCACAAAATCTAAATAAATGTTTTCGTGAGTAAGCAAAAATACAAAAAAACGAGAGTGTTTTAAGAGAGTTAATAAGTAACTGTTTTGCAGGTGTATGTTGTAGCCAGACATACGTGAACAAAAAGAATATACAGCGCGTGAAAGTTACAACGGAAAACGTGTAACTAGCAAAAACACGGCAAATTACTAAAAAATATTACTAAATAAAACAAATCAAAAAAAAGTGCTATAAATAATAAGAAATTGTTATAATTATAAAAAAAATAAAGTATTTAACAGCTAGAAAACTAAAGCAACTTAATTAATTGAAAATTAAATTTATAAAATTCCCTGAAAATCCCTAAATAACCAACTAAAAGTGATGTCCATGTACATATACACACAAATATATTAAAAAGATTCATATGAATTGTGTTCTTATTTTTTTTTTTCTTTTCTTTTTTTATTTTGACAACCACAAAACAACAACCTGTTTGAGTGTTTATAAATAACCATAATTTTTTTTCTTTTCTTTAAATTTTAGCTAAAAAATAATAATTATTAAAATAAAAAAAATAAATATTAATTTACCAAGAAAATAAAAGAAACTACCTAAAAATTTTAAACAATTTATACAAATTTTAACAAAAAAAAAAAAAAAAAATAAATTTAAATAAATAAAAAAATAAATTAAAACAATCAACATTCCACCACAACAGCAATTTGTTTTAAAAGCGCCTAAGCTGCCAAATTTTAACAACTCAACAATAATTACAACTAGTTTATTGAAAATTAAAAATATTAATAGAAATTCTACAAAAATATCACCAACAACTTTAACAACATCGTCATCAACGACGTCGGCAATTAATAGAAAATCAAAAATTTCTATATTGACAACAAACAAGAACAACAACAACAGCTACACGATTGAGAAACCAACGTTTATTAGCAGGCGCCAGAATATTAAAAACGAAATTATGGATCCGTATTGGAGCGAAGCAAACGGACATGCTCCACACTCGGTGAAGTATGAGAAGTAAGTTTTTCTTTTTTTATTTCTATATATATAAAGAAAAGCTATAGCTATTTTCTTTAATATCTATATATTTATTATTATTTTTACGTCTTTTTTCTTTTTTTATTATTATTATTTATATACCTTTTGATATTTTACGTATATATTTTTATTGTTTTTTTTTGTACAAAAGCTCAAGGTCGTTTTATTTTCATTTAAATATATATATATATAAATAAGTTATCTATATACCTAAAAACACAGACATATAATTTATATACATATGTATATATCTATATATAGAAAATATGAAAAAAAGAAAATTGCTCCTTTTCTTTTTTTGTCTATTTAAAAAAAATGTATATACCATATAAAATGTCTCGTTTCTTTAAGGACCTTTTAAGAGAATTTTAATTAAATTTATTTTTAACTTTATGCAGCCTTAAGTGGCAACATATCAAATTTATTATTTTGAAAATAACATATTTTGATATTTTAAATAAAAATTCTTTGCTATTTTCATTTTGTGATTAATTTTGACAAAACAAAAAAATAACATATGTTTTTGTTTTTAAATAAGAAATATGAAGTTTACTTGAAATTGTATATATAGTAATAATTATGTTGTTATCACGTTTTACTTCACAACTTGAAATCCTTAAGACAACTTAAGAAATTATATTAAAGTTAATGATATTAACAATACTTTTACTCGTTTTATTTTCCAAATTAATGGTTATTAACCCTTTCGCTATCTTACTTTTTCGCTTATTTTTCAAAACGTAATACAATTTTTTTAATAGAAATTCAAATGCGTTTTTGATATTTTTGAACGTTTGGTACTTTTTTTTGATAATTAAAACATTCTTAACAAATATATATATCAACATAAAGCCCGTTTTTTATTTAAACTTCGAAATTTCCACAAAAATTATTCGTTTTTTTTTTACCTGTAACAAAAATCCTTTAAAAATGTAATTTCATGTCGATTTGTTATAAAGTTATATGGAGTCTTCATAAAGTACCAAAATCTAGTTTATATTAGTTTTATAAAAGTACTGAAATTTTAATAAATTTGGATCTTTATTAGTTCAGTAAATATAAGGTAACCAAACTAAAGTCTATTTTTATTTACTTAAACTTTCGAATTTCCAAAACGTTCCGAATTTATATAGATTTCATGAAATTAACATTTTGTGGCATTTCTATTAAATTCATTTTTCATCCAAATCGACAATTTTCACCTAAAATTGTTTTTATTTCGTTGCGTTCGATTTCTTTCAAAAATTAAAGAATTTCCCCTTAAAATTTGAAGATTTTATAGTTTTGACAATCCAAATTTTCGTTCACTTTCAAATAGTTTATATTGCTTTTATATAACCGAAATTACTAAATTTCAGTAAATGTGCCAGACAACAAAACATTTTTGGATCTTTCTTAGTTCAGTAAATTTAAGATTACCGCATCAAGGTCTGTTTTTATTTACTTAAACTTCCAAATTTCCAAAAAGTTCAGAATTTATATAGATTTCATGAAATTAATATTTTGTGGCATTTCTATTAAATTCATTTTTCATCCAAATCTACAATTTTCACCTAAAATTGTTCTTTTTGTTCGATTCTGACTAGATTTCTTTCAAAAATCAAAGAATTTCCCCTTAAATTTTGAAGATTTTATAGTGTTGACAACCCAAAATTTCGTTCAATTTCAAAATGTCTAAGATTTTCAGCTGAGAACGTGACTTTTGTAAACAATCTAACTTGTTCTAAACAATCTAACAATCTGCTTTCAAAAGTACACATCTATGTATAGAAGCAGAATTTATTCTACGTTTCTCCATAAAGATGTGAAGAAGAGATCTTAAATTTTCCCGTTACTTATGCTAACAAAATGTTATAAATGTTTGTTATTGATGGTAAATCTCTTTTATCTAACATCTTTCAACTTAATCAAATTTATTTCATACAAATCAACAAGAACTCAATAAAATCAAATCAAAATCGAACGTTAAATAAATTAAAAGCAAATAAATATATGTCTCCCCCTCCCCCTCTCCCTCCGAAAAAAATATATATAAACAAAACCATAAAAAACACAGATGTTGCTTGAGACGACAAAAAAAAAGAGTGATAAACACTATCAAAGAAATTTGAACATGGGTCACAGATGACCTTTAAAAGGACATCACAAAAATTCTATACAACATACACGTGAACAACAGCCAACCAAGCAGATACGATATAAAATAACAATAAAACATTTAAAATAAATATTTATATAAAGAACGTCAAGCTAACAGCCAAAAATTAACAACAATAACAACAGCAGAAGAAGAAAAATATATATACCTATATATATAAAAGCGAGCCCTCTTAAAATTTTTATTTTAAGAATATCAAATTAAATTTTTATATGTATATTATTTATATAAAAACAATAAATAAAAATTTAATTTAAATATTAAACATGACATACATAAATTGTAACAAAAATAAACAAGTGATGGAAAAAAAAAGTTGTCAACAAACCGTTTTGTTAGAGTTAAAGTAGAGAGAGAGAACAAGAGCCAGTAGCCATATTAACAAATAATTGAAGTAGTAAACAAAAATTCCCCCAGAGTTGCTTAAATTGGTATTAAAAACTTTAATAAATAACTAGAATTCATGAATATTTTATAAAAAAAAAGAAATTAAAAGCAAAGTTATAATTAATACACTAAATTAACTTAGCTGTTTTTATTTTTTGTTTAATTTTTTTCTAATATCACGTTTATTCTATCGTGCGTTTTATTATTTAACATTAGCCAATGAATAACAAAAAAAAAAATGAATAATGATTATTTGAAAAAAAAAGAAACAAAAATAGATTTTTGTTTTTGGTTGAGTTTTAATGAGGCCCACGTTTTTGCTATTTTATTAGTTGGTCGTTTCTAACATTAACAATTTATTTATTTATAAAATTGCTAATGCATAGACATTTTTATGGTTTGAATAAAATACAATTTCTATGATAGTGTTGATTTTTGTTTTTTGATTTCATTATTAAAATTATTTGCATTTTGTTTCCATACAATAGCTCAAGTATTATTTTTAGAAATTTGTTATTTGTTTTTTTTTTCTTATTTTCGTGAAATATCTATATAAAAATAACAAAATCTTGTTGCTTAACATTAAGGTTAATTTAAATATTTTTGCATAAATTGCTCACGTTTACGTTTGGCTAACAAGTGTGTTATTATTAAAACGTTTATAAATCTAATGAAAATAGAAATAATTAAGCTACAAATCTAGTTTATTAGAAAAATTTCCGAGAAAAAAACAAACTAGTTTAAATTGGTTTTATAAGAGAGAAAAGATAAAAAGAGCGTCATTAGGTTTTTGTTTCTTTTAAAATAAATTAAAGTCTTTTAAGAAGGTGTGGCGTAATTTTAAACTTGAATATAATTTACTTAATAAACAAATTTAAAATGACTTAATAATTTATCGTTTCAAATATATTTTTAATTTAAAGATATTCGATTTATTACAGAAAATTTGCCAAAAAGTTCATAAATTTCCAGTAATTTTAAACTCTAGGCCTATTCAGTAACTTCGAACGATTTAACAGTAGACAATTATATTATTCCATAACTTTACATAAACAATTCTAGACAACTTTTGTTATTATATGGCATCACCTTGAAAGTGTAAATAAAAACAAAGAATACGGGAATTATTTGCTGGTATTGTAAATGCATATACTTATTTATGCCCTGCAAGCATTTACTATCGAAAATGACTTGTAAAAGTAGCTTCAAGGTGTTACTGAGAGTCTAATTTTCTAACATTTCCTGTTCTTAAGGGTGTCACCGACCGTTCGGGAAGGAAGTTTGTCTTGTTTTCGCTCTCAAATGTAAACTATCATTCTAGACTAGATTTTTAGATCAAAAGTCGATACTCAGTGATTTGTTAATGTAAATTTGAGAGTTTTTTATATATATAAACATAAAAATGTTACTAAAAGGACACTTTTTCGATAGTTTTATCACCAACAATCTTCCAAATGCTGACAGAGTATTATTTTGTTCAATAAAAAATCACGCCTCAAATTCTAACATGTTTATTTTTATGTTTGAGCTGTCCTTTCTTTTAACTTTTACTGTTTATGAATAATTTTTTGTTATTATATATTGTTATTTACTTGGCAACAACAATTTTTTTTTTTAAATTTATTTATAAAAAATTTAAATTTGTTTATTATGAACGGTGTTTTTATTCGTATTCAGAAATTAGAAATTTCTAGTAGCAAAACGTTTAAAAACATTTATTAAGCACAATAAAAACAAATAAGAATTCGGCTTGGACGAATCTTTAATACCCACCATCAACATATAACCCGATCGCTGTACAAAGTATATTTAATATATTTTTTTGTCCAAGTTTCTTTCAACTAATTACAATGCATTGAAACTTTCATCGTTTACATCCATTCATTTCATATATGTGATAAAATATATCAAAATCACGAATTTTTGTGGGTGGGCGGGGTACGTCCATTTTCTTCCTACTAACAGTCAGTCTCAAATTTCATCTTTTTACGTTCTTTCCTTTCATATTAGAGCGAAATATGCTTAAAAAGCCATATTTTTATGAGAAAAATTTGTGCGAAATTTCCTCTAGTTCATCCGGTGCGATCTCTACGTGCTTTCAACAGACAGACAGACGGACGGACATTGCTAGATCGGCTTAGAATTTTACCAGGACCCAGAATATATAAACATATTGGGGT
>JACGTJ010010764.1:2445-12963 GCA_014858695.1 Chrysomya rufifacies | reverse complement strand
AAAAAGAAAAAAAAAAAAAAAATATTATAAATACTTAATAGTAAAAACCAGGAGAATAAAATGAGAATCCTAACAGTTTGTGGTTTAAGAAATACCCATTTCTAGGTTATAGGGAAAATATTTACAAACAGGAAGCTATTTATCAGCTTATTACTACTCTGTGGGTAATACAATATTTGTATATGTTTGTAGCATTTGTTCGTAGTCTATATTATTTTGTAAATTTCCGTTTTATTAAATTTATGTTGTTTTCTCTAACTAAAAAGCAAAAATTGTAGCAGACTTTAAGGGGTGGAACATTTTCAAAACAAAATATTCATTTATTAAATAAAGGTAAAGTACTTTATTTTATTGCTTCTTTATTTTGTATTATTTATTAATAATATATATTTTTTCAATTCCATTATTGTTTTAAGAATTGATTTAATTTTAGGTTAATTGTTGCTTATATAATGCGAACACATTTTCTAACCTTTGCCCCTTAACTAGAAAAAAAAAAAAAAAACGATTTAGATTTAAATGAAAGGGGCCACTTGTTATCAGCGAGAGTACATTGGGATACCTACTTAGGCCCATTGTTGTACCCTATGTTTTACGCCTTTAACCTACACAAAGCATAAAACATAAATAACAAATAAGAGTGCTTTAGTCGATCAAGACCAACGATGTGATATCCTACACTATATAAAAATAAATTAGTAATTGTGTATATATATATCATCGATTCAAGTGAAAAGCATGAGTTCACATATATATGTTATACATATGCTCTAAATTTTCATTCCGAAAGGCATTTGAGTGGAAAATAAGTCAAGTAATGGAACAATTGGAATGACATGTTTCAGATCTACAGAATTTCAATAAATAACCCATATTTAAGACAGTTATATGCATTTTCCTCCGTCCCAGGTAGGCTTTCGTATGGGGCCTATGAAATATTATCGACCTATCATGAATAATTTTAATAGGTTTTGTCCTTGTGCCAAATTCTAGTAAATTATCTAAAAAACTGCAAATTTACCCGCATTTTATATTGTAAAACCCTTATTCTGTATGGAAGCTAAGAAAAAAAAAAGTTATCTTTACTAATATTTAAGAGAGTTATAGGCAATATTCCCTATTCCTGTAGGACATTTTAAGCTCATGCATCAATGTAAAGCGCTTTATTCTTGGGCAAAGATAATAATCTGAGCTTACTTTGAAGACGATAACTTTAAAACTGCCATCAGAAGTTGGCGCAAATAGTTTACATGGACAGCTACCAGTACAAACGGACAGGCAGATATCGTTTAAATGACTCAGAATGTGAGTCAAACATTATCCTTAAAGATGGGTTTTCGAAAAATGTTTCCCTATCTTACAAACATCCGCATAAACGTTTTATACCTCCACTTATGGTGGTGAGGATATAAAAATATAAACTTTACTTAAAACTTAAAATAAGACCTAACATTAATACTCGAATACGATAACATCATGTTATCTAAACTACTCCATACTTTTAACAAATCTTTGTAAAGCAGGACAATTGCATAAAAGATGCTGTAATGATTTTTCTTTCTAAATCATTTCATTAGACATATGTCCGATCATATTGTGACCCTTGATGATAACAACTAGAAGCTTTAAAGTTTCCCTATCAAATAAAAACAAGGTTTCAGTACTTTTGAGTAACCCAAGAGGCCAGAGCATAGACGTTATTCTATAGGTATCAGTTGTAGTCCATCTGGTTGCAATTTGATTAAAATTACTAACAACCAGAGAAATCAGGACATCAATATGCCGCAACTTTGCATATCTACTAATCGCACACTTATCGGTCTTATCATTGCCTCTTAAACTCTGATGTCCAGGAACTCATACCAACTCCACTTGATGTTAGCAATACATTTTGACTTAATCACTTTATAATTCAACGCATTGCCTTCATATATATGCATTTTATACGTTTAAACTCCCATTTCGAGAGAATGTTTGTATAGAAACTTCATATTTCAGCATTTTATACGTTTAAACTCCCTTTTTGGGAGAACATTTATATAGAAACTAAATGAGATTATGAACCATATGATGAAATTTAATTGTATACATTGCAGGTGTAGATTTGTGAAAGGGATGGTCCCGTGTAAAGTAATTTCTCTCATAAAAACAAAAGATCTTTGTGACAAATTTCATTAGGAATGCTTAAAAGAAGGAACGTTGCGAAACGCAAAATTCAGACAAGATATGCAAACGAAAGGACGATCATCTTTACATCGATTCAGAAAGTGGTTTTCATATGATTAAGTCTGTGTGTTCAAAATTCTACACAAACCCAATATATACATTACGGTAGTGTAGAGTATTAAATAAGATAAATATGTAATAATAAAATTTCTAAGGAAATAAATCTTTTAGTATAAAATAAAAGAAAATGTAACAATTCTATTAACACCATAACAGAGTAATAGATTTTCTATTATTTTACTGTAAATAAGCCATATTCCATTTTGTTGTTTTACAAAATGTAATAGTAATATTAAATATATTGAATTACATTAGTATTTTCTATTAAATTTGGAATATTCTTAAATAAAAGAAATTAATTCGATACAATTTACATTATAACTATCATATCATCTAAGTACAAATCTTATCAAATTTGTTCATATCATCTGTCAGGCTGCTATAATTAATGCTCAAATTGAATTAAAATACCAAATGGCATGATTTTAACATTGTGTTGTCATTGGAAATATGCTCTTAATGGAGACAAATGTTTCGATTTTGAAATGTGGATCTTAAATCAAAATGACGCTACAAATGTGTCTGTAAAGAATCAATTAGTTTTTAACACATGACAACAGTTGTAGTACTTGTCCCTAAGTTCCAGTTCGACACTTAGTTTTTCAACTATTTAGTTGTTAAATTAGAGCATCACACGTAACAAGAATTTTTTTGCTGAGTGGTTAGAGAGCAAGTGTATAAAACATAAAATGGAAACCAAAATCAAGTGATCGAATTCTAGTAAGGTCATAAACAAAACAGGTAATAGAGCTATAGTCTGGGCCTACTATATGATACCCTACACCATAAGTTAAAGTCAATAAAAATTTCATTAAATTACACAGCGCGTTATTTTCTCAAATCCCCATTACGGTGGGTATATTTGCAAGAATATACATATCCCGAAATAGGAAGCTCTAAATATGATCTGAATTTCATTACATTATAAACAAATTTAAGTTAATTTTATATGCATAAATCCCTATTCCGCAAATAGATTGGTATAAGAGTAGGGCTAATAACTGGACCAATCCTATCCATTCATTTTTAAAGGCTCGACCTTGTGCGGAACCAATGCTCTGTACGAAATTTCAACAAAATATCTTACAACAAATGTGGCCTGTATTGGCTCCAAACATTACGAACGGACCGACATCGTTAAATCGATCCAGAAAGTGATTCTGAGATGATTTTACTAACAGTTTAAAAGTAGCATATCAGGCATTTGGGTGCCTCGTTGAGGTATAGCGGTCAGCAACTCTTTTAGATAAAGTGAAAATTTAAATTTTATACTCAAACGTAAAATTCGTAATATTATACGAATATGGGAATAGTAATTTACGCCCACGCGACTCTAATGCCTTTTAGGTGTTTGTCAAAAGATGCTTAATAAAAACTTGAGAATTTTCATGCAAAATATAATACATAACGCCAGATTGTGTTCGTTTGCCCATCATAGCCCAGTACATACTGAAACCTGTATTGAGTACATCTTGAGAAAATATGTTCTTGACATATCCATCGACCATTAGAAGTCATAAAAACTGGCGCATTAGTTGAGGAACTGGCACATATTTGTTGAGACCCTATGCTTCTTATTGGAACGAAGGGAACATATATAACTGGTCTTACATTGGTTCTTATATAACAGTATGAAAGCGGTAAATAACGATATGAAAAGTCTTAGCCTTTATTAACAAACCTCCTTGACATATTTGTCGTCCATCAGACAACGAAAAATTTGGCGTATTCGTTGAGAAATTGGCATATATTTGTTGAGGCCCTATGCTCCTTATTGGAACGAAGGGAACATATATACCTGGTCTTACATTAGTTCTTATATAAAGGTATGAGACTGGAACATATCGATATGAAAAGTATTAGCTTTTTATCAATTAACCCCCTCCAATGACAAGCCCGTATAAAAGTTGCCGGTGTTTCACATAAAGAAGTTCCGACACAAGCTCCGGTTTCTTTCACGAATTATTTTTCTTATTGAATGATTCTAGCACAACACTAATTGAATGAACATGAATTGTTTAACTTAGCCTTAATAAACATGAAGGAGATCTTGAGACAGATTAAACTATTGTCTAAGTTTTATTAACTTTTAAAAGCATTATTGTCCAAAAAAAACACTTTTTCCTTCAAAAATTAAGACAAAATTGCTAAGATACTGTAGCATTTAATTACATTTTATTAACTGACACTTAATTAAGTATTATAATAAACCATTAACTAACTTAACAATAACAAATATTAAATGACTTAATAACACTTTAAGAAATATCTTATACAAAAGTTTGCTTTACTTTGCTAATAATCATTAAAACTTATAATTAGTTTAAGAGATACACAAACTTTTTTTCAGATTCTTATTTAAAATTAGAACAAAATCAAATTATAACAAATAAATTTAATAGTCGTGACTAAATGTTTGTTATCTGCATACATATAGCAAAAAAACAATGATCTTAAATTAAGCTTCCATAAAAATTTGATAACAATCAATAAATTTGAAAAGTTTTTTTCTTTATTGCCATTACATGGCTTTTGGAAAATTGTTAAGTTTATAATTTTTAGTTATTTTTTTACATTTAAACTTTAAAGTTATTTAAATACCCAAGTATTTTGTTAAAAATAAATAAAATAAAAGAACACGTGTTTATTTTATTTGTACTTTAGAGTCATCATGTCGCATAAGTATTATTTAATTTAAAATATCACTCATACGCGGTATATGCTTTGCATATTGTACTTTTTATATAAACGTGAGCATTTTATGACAATTTTTAAAAATAACAAATAATTAAAAAGAAAAATACTATTAAATAGAATAAACTACCATAGAAAACAGGGGCGGGTCTAAGGTTGGAAAGGTAATTTATTTACTCCCCCAAACTAAATACATTTTTCAACTTTTTTTAGAATTTACTAGGGAAGGATAATTTGCAAAAAAAAAAAAAAAAAAAAAAAAAAAAGAAATTAAAAAAATTTGATTCAGCATTTCAAAATGATTACAGAACGGAATCGAAAGTTTGGCTTTGAAATATTGAAGAAGAATTGTTCAATTTAGAAATCCAAAAGAAAAAATTTCTTTTCGAATATGCACAAATAAAAACTCCTTTTTAACTACTCAAGCTTCGTACTTCTTCCAATGTAAGATCAAGTCTTTCCCAGGCAATGGCTTTTCTGGAGGCTGTTGCATAGTTAGCTAAATTTAGAAGATGCCACTATCGTGTACCCACACTGATTTTTTAGACGTCTCAGCAAATTATGCCTAGCATGCTGGAATATGTCTACCATCATGATGAGTTAAAGGTGGAAAAATGCGAAATCGATGACATGGGAACTTACCATGGAGTAAGTGTCTGATTTGGAGCAAGCGGTTAGCTAGGTATAACAGCAACATTAGAAGGTGTGCTCTGGTAGCAAAATAGTACGCTGAAGTCTAATCCATTGATTATATCAAACAATAACTGTTTATTGAAATCGATATAAACATTTCGTGGAGGCGTTGTGCTCTTTATATGAATGAAGGGAACATAATAAGTAAAGAAAAGTAATGCACCTGACGTGACCTATGCTAAAAGATTTTATCTTAGTATCAAGATAAAAATATCACCAAAGATTTCCATGTATGGGGGATAGGTGAAACGATGGTGTGATTAGAACTAAACTTAGCCCATAAGTAAGGAACTACAAAAAGTTTTAATTATGTCAACTAATTTAATTATATCACATAAATACTTCAGCGAGTTATGTGTTTAAACTTTCATTCTGGTAAGTTACATTTGTGCTAAATTTTTAGGCGATAGCTTCAAATCAACAACCTAAACTTGCAAATTGAACAAACCAAACAGACGGACATCGTTTAATCAACTAAGTAGCTGATTCTGAGTAGAACGGTAGATTTTAAGGTTAATATTTGAAAAAAAATCGCTATGATGGTATAGAGTATACAAATTCATGTACATAGATAATAGCAAATAACAAAATAAGTCACAAAACAACATTAACGCCCCCTCATTTTAACAATGAATATAAATCATCGTATTGTTTTTATATCTTTCATCAGACGAAATGTTGGGTGATATTTTGAGTTTGTCATTTCGTGTGTTACATAAAGGGATAGACTTTCAATGCGACAAATAAATAATAGGGTTACAGAATTTGTCATATATTGGAGTAGTTTGATATTATGTAAACACCAATGTGGACATTACAAATAGGCGTGGTGTGGCTACTTTTCTATCCATCTACCATTACCAAGTTCACTTACAAAATACATAAAAATTGTGATTTGATGGTGGGTAACAACATACAACTAGATCGAATTTAACGTTCTTACTTGTTTAATGCTATTTTTGGCAAAAGCTTTACAACTTATCAAACGTGACTTAACATTAGAAAAAAACATACAAACATACATATTGTATATGTATATATTTTAAAATGATATTAAGAAACATACTAACAAATAATATGAATTTTTGGGTGTAAAACTGAAAATATCTATATATAATAAATCATATAATAAAACTCGTGAACTCTTAAATATTTTACATGAACGGTGATTAGGGTTGCCAAATTTGTATTGTAATACAGCTTGTTATTTAAGAAAATTCAACTTGATTTTAGACAAACTAACTCGAGAAATATAAAATCTCTAGGAAAAGAATAACTGTCAAATCAGACCATGATTTTAATGAAAAATGTTTACCCATTTTATATGAATAGAAAATTAAGCACATTAAAGCCATCTGGCAACCCTAACGATGAAATAGAATGGATTAAGTATATCATAGGACCAATAATATAAGTCTATTACAAATATTGAATGGAATTACTTTAAACCATGACTTTATACAACAAGTATTTACTCGGAAAACAAAAAAATATTTTTAACTTTCGAGTTATTTCGTTATCAATTGAATTAAAATTTAAAACACATCGATGGTAAATTTCTGACGTTGTTGTACTTCTTAAGAAATTATAAATTCTTTTCACCATAGCCTTACCTGACTTTTTCTACAAGTCACATTTTAGAGTGGAGAGGGAAATTTTCCATATTTGATAGATTGGATGTGAGACTGAAACAAAACTCTACAATGGTTTTGAATGATTGGTGTAGAGAAATTAGCTAGCCTGGAAATTTATGCTAAATTTTAATAATTCAGTTTTTAGAGGCATTAAATTATATAATTAACTCAGCACTTAATCAGATTTTGCTGTATTACGACAAGGTTTGAGTAAAGCTTTTAATGGTTATCATTACGAGGAGCAATACGATTTGTCATTGATTCATGTGATTAAACTTATACATAAATATTATATGCTCTAAATTACAATTTCGGGGATCTATTGCAATTAAATTTGTATTATAAGTGCAGAACTACAGAACTTAATTTCAATTAGCCAACCACCCATCCAAACGGATGAACGGACCTCGCGAAATCACACAGAATGTTCTGGATAGCCAATTGAGAATAAACCCCAACGTCTTAAAATTTTAATTTTGCAATTGGCTAACCACAATCCGATTGTGTTTTAGCTGGGATTTGTAACTATGGATGTAACACGGATCCATTATCGTTCACTGCAATCAACACAATGTTTAGACTGTACTTGACAGTTTCTCCGGTTATGCGAGATAACATCTTAAATAGAAAACAACAATAAAATGGCGAATATTTTGACAAATTATTAGACAGATTAAATAATGATTTAAAAACTCTTATCTTTGCTTTTTCTTCAAAATAATGAGCAAAATTCGAATTGGTATCTCGTCTCCCAAATTATCGGTATTTACCCTAATATGGCTATAAATAAGTTTCTTCATCTTTAAGATGACCGATGAAATATGCATTGATATCCCATTCACCAAATTCTACAGATTTAACTCCTAATGAATACTTCACATCTTTAAGTCTAACAGGGTATGGAAAGAGATTCAACTCCAATGATAAAATTATTGACCAAACAAAAATTTCGAAAAAGGATACGAAAACCAAATCGTTCCAATTTTTAAGAGATTAAGCTGAAAAGTGAATTTTAATATCCGCAGAAAATATTGTAACAGGCTTATCGACCCTATATAGTATGTTGAAAGAAGAACAGTATCTTCATACTTCGTCTATTAACTGAGAATGCTGAAAGTTTTCTCTTTGACAAATATGCTGGGATTTATTACAGATTCGACTTCGTTTCATCTTAAATAGAATTTTAAGTTATACCAATAGGTTGGACTCTTAGGTTTGTTAAAATATATATTACAATGGTAACAAATTTTTAAAATAAATAATAATATGTATATTTGTAAGAACTGTGGGAATTCTTATTTAAAAAAGATTTAAATTAAATTAAAACTTTTAAGTTTAAATGCCCCAAATACCATAACATTAAGGTCAATTTCAATACAATTCTATTCACGGATTTAAATGTTAGTTCCGCTATTTGAAATCGTTACATTTAAGAAATACACAAATGTATATAATTTAACGATTTTCATTTTAATATTTGTTATCTACATTTAATTTAAATTAATTAAATACTTAACTATAAAGCAATCGTTTTTGAATTTATAACTGAATGGGTGTGTCTTTTGATATTTTATCTTTGTTTTGTAAATAAAATGAAAATTTAAATATTCAATTGCCAGACACAAAAGGGAAATAATTATTTATACAAACTCATAACTATGACTATTTAAAATGTTATTTAACACATCATTTCATTGAAACTTACAAACTTATATATTTTGATATTCGAGTGTGACTGAAGTATAGTATGTATCACTTGTCATTTAACCCATTTTCGTCTATCAATCAAAAATATATAATTCAACTAGTAAGAGTACAATAGTCGGTCAACCCGACACAACATTATGTAAAGTGAATTAATGGTCTATTCGTTTCCAATTCTAATAGGTTTTGTCTTCGTATTAATCTATCCAGGACTGTCTGTCAGTCTGTCTAACTCACATATTTAACAATTATATGCAGTTAGACCCTTATTTAAGAGGATTATTCGTATGGAAGCTAGGCGAAATAATGAGTCGATTAAAATAAAGGTGACAATGTGTTAAAAACCCTCATTCCGGGAGATTTATTTAAATGGGGGCTATATCTCATTCTGGGAGATATATTTGTATGGGGGTTAGGTGAAAAACTGGACCGATTATTATATGAAAATAGTAATATGTACCAAATTTTATAGAAACATCTTTAAAATTGCGACCTCAGTCATATATTTTATTGTTTTATCACCATTTTGGGAAGACATTTGTATGGGGGATAGGTGAAATAATGACCCGCTTATAATGAAACTAAGTACGTAAGTTAAGATCAATAAAAAACTTAAATATCATTTAATAGAAATATGAGTTTAAAATCTTATTCCGGGGTGTACATTTATACTTTGGTTAGGAGAAAAAATTGACCGATCATGGTCAATTTGAGAGGACATTTGTTTGAGGAGTTCACCTATTCCTCAATGAGCCGCTTATAATGAAATTTAGTACGTAAGTAAAGATCGATAAAAAAAGTTGTACATCATCAAAATTCACTCATTTAAGAGAATTATGATCTTAAAACCTAATTCTCGATGGTACATTTGTATGGATACTAGGAGAAATAATGAACCGATCATGATCAATATTTATTTATAACAAATTTCAAGACTATAGCTTCAAAATTGCGACCTGTAGAGTATGCACAAGTTTTACGTGGACAACCAGCCATCCAACCGTACAGATGGACCGACATCGTTTAATCGACACAGAAATTGTTTCTGATTCGAACTGTTTACTTAAAGGTGGGTTTGCCAAATTATATTTAATGGAAATGTAGTGAGACATAAGAATTTTAATAATACATAATATGGGGGGTTGAAGAAAAAGTGGGAGGGTCAACTCTTATCTTTACATTCTCCTGTTCCATGTTTTTAGCATGTTATGCCCCAAAATATCTAATTTTTTTGGATACTAAGTTCATAACTTCTTTAATTATGAACTGGTTCAAAGTTAAATAATAAACAAATATTACGTTAGGGAAATATTTAATCTATGTTTTACCTTCCAAGATCTTCTTGAGCGATCTCCAACGTGTTTTTTAAAGACATACCGACAGACAAATAGACGGACGAACACAGGGAATGACATCGCTAAATCAACTTAGAATCTTAGTACGACCTATATACGTGTTAGATTCTTAAATGTATATTTTAACATGTTACAAACGGAATGACCAACCC
>JACGTJ010010739.1:438-11217 GCA_014858695.1 Chrysomya rufifacies | reverse complement strand
GTTTATATAGAAAATTTTCGAAAAATTTTGTTTATATAGAAAATTTTTGAAAAATTTTGTTTATAGAAAATTTTGTTTATAGAATATTTTCGAAAAATTTTGTTTATTGAAAATTTTCGAAAAAAAAATTGGTTTTTATAGATATATTTCCTCTTTTAATTTTGTGACATGATTTAAATGGAAGAGCCATATATTCATATAGGTAATATATAACATACTTTTAGTTGTTGAATAAACCTATTTGATAAAGAAAATTCAAAGCCTACATTTTGGCAGAATTTAAAATTTATCAATTTCCTAAAAGAAATCATCTTTAAAATTAAACTTTTCAAATTTATTTAACATTAAGGTTTTAACATCTATTTTCTTATTCAACACAAACCGGAAATAATATGGAAATAAATTTATGCTTTCAACTACATTTAACCTGATACAAGAGGGAACGTAAACACCTGACTTTTAACTAAGTTTAAGCAAATCTATTTACCTAAAGTTAAACGCCAAATAAACATTGTTTAATTTAAGTTTCAATAGAAATTTTCCAAAAAATTTTAAAAGCAAAATAATGTTTTCAAGCCTATTTTGTTTTTCTTGGTAAAAACAAAAAATTAAAAACCAAAAAGTTGTTTTAAACTCAAAACAACAATCCTTTAACTTTCTTTTCTGCTGGAGAAGGGGAGAACAGAAGGTATCTAGTAGCTACTTATAGAGAAGTCCTTAAGCATTCTAAAACGTTGTTATGATAACCAGGCATAAAAAAAGAAGAGTTTCTATTTCAAGAGGTTTGACATGAGTTTTCTTTAATGGGGGAAATGTAGTGATTATATGTCAGAATAAATTGTGTGTTATGTTAAGAAGTAAGGGGGTAGTACACATACATTTAATTAGTAATAGCTAAATACAACAGATTGATCAGAAAGTAATTTGCATAAATACTTAAGAAACAAATAGGCAAAAAATATATGAACAAAAAACTCTATACTCAACACAAATTGAAAAGGTACCAGGATTTTAAATTCTAAATTCATAGAAATTGTAAAATTTTATGTTTGTAATATAGATTACAAAGCTAAAGAAAAATGCAGTGACAAGAATTTAAGGATTTATTAAATTTGTTACGAAATAAAGGACAAATATTGCATACTTTTAGGTGTTTTAACATGCCATAAAGTATGTATATAATATAAACATTTTATTTAATAATATAGCTTAATTTTAATTCTAGTTTGAAGATAATGCATATTTTAAGAACATTCCAGTATATTTATAAAAAATATAGCATAATTTTAGGCGCTTGGAAATGTTATTGCGTAGCACATATTAATAAATTTGACTTCAAACAAAGCAGGAATTAAACCTAACAACCTAGAATTTTAAGACATATCTATAACATACACAAAAATGATTCATTCTTAAGCAAAATACTTTTTAAAGCCTAACAATTTTCACAACATTATTTTTTTTTTTTTTTTGCTTTATTCAATTTGTCCTAAGTATTTAGCCTATAACTGCTGCCGCCTTTACTCAGAACCATTAAATAAGCAAACAAAATAATTTTTGTATTTTGCAATACACATCTAATGGTTCATTCATGAAAATGTTAATAATAAGAATAATAATCATCATGATGATGATGATACTCTGAACCCAGATGATAAGCATCTTATCTAGTTTCAACAAGTTTTCGAAAAAAATATAGAAAAAAAATGTACTCAAGTCAAGCCAAATATTAAGAATGGAACAAGTAAATACTCTACTCTTTGCTATGAAATCTTATTCTAGGCACACAAATCTTTAACAAAAAGCAGCAATAGCAGCAAAGATAAGGACCTCTAAGTATTTTAACACAAATTGAAACACACGCACCAATAAAAAACACAAATAACATACACACTCATTGTTACAGCATATAAATACCAACTACAAATATAAAGCAAAATAGAACTTATTGTTTTTTCTAGAGGGGAAGAATAATAAAAACGAATTTACAACAAAATTGTTCGATTTAAAGGCCATACAGTCAATATAATACACATTAAAAGAGATTTTAACTAAGATAACTATAACAATAGCACAGTGTTAAGGATAACCGAAGAGAAGAGTAGAGAATATATAAAACATTTAAACTGCCTGTATAATTGAGAATATATATGGACATTGTGTGTGTGTGTGTGTGCGTTTAGAAAACCATGTAACAGTTAAATGTTAATGGATGGTTTTTGCGTTAAGCTAACTAACAAACACACAAATTTTTGCGTTAAGCTAACTAACAAACACACAATTGGTGAATTTGTTAAAATAAACCTAAAACTTTGTGTTTAGTACTATGAAGCTTAATAAGAAGAAATTTATTTTAGCATTGACTACTTGTTGTTTAACAATTTGTTTGTGAGTTTGTGTATTATGATGATTTTTTCCAAAAAAAAAAAAAAAATCCTTTTAATAACAATTATCATAATTAGCGTTTTGGTTTTCATGACACATTGTATTGTCTATCTACAACTTATTAAAGCTAAAGTTAATGTTGATGTTTAATGGTTGTTTTGTTAGGCTTTTGTTTTCACTCCCCATCCCTCTTCCCCAAGGATTTTTAGGCTACAAATGCTAATTAAGCTTTTTTTTGGTTATTTCTTTGCTAAATAGGCATAAAATCTCTATAACTTTTGTATTTGCTAAAAAGCAAATAATACAACAAAAAGATAAAATAAAGCTTAATGAATTTAATGTTAATTATATAAGGGTCGTTGTTGTTGTTTTTGTCTATTTTCAACAAATTTACAAGTAATTGATAATCATTTTTGTAATGTTTTTAATAGCAGCAATAGCTGAAAAAACAGCAGGAGACTGACTTTTAATGTTTTAGAATTCAAACAAAAGATTTTTGTAAAAAGTTTCTTAGCTGGGGAATTATTATTTATTTAAAGTTGTATAGAAAATTTCATTATTGTTTTTTCTTCTTCGTTTTCTTTTAATTTCTTTGGCATAATGGTAACCAGGTATTTAATTTAACTAGGATTTATTATTTATTTCATTTTAATAATAAAATTTAATTTACTAAGAGTTTTGTAAATTCTTTAGAATTTATTTAAAACAATAGCAAAATGTAGCAAATTAAATATTTTTTTTACTAGTGATAGGGGAGCAGAGGGTAAGAGTTACCAGGAATTAGAAAAATACAATTTTATTTATTTATTTTTTTTTAATGAAAAATAACTTACAAATTTTTGCGGCATTTTTATGTGATAATATTCGTGAGGACTCACCTGTAAAGCAATAAAAGAAAGAAAATTATTAAGTATGATATTTAATATAACTAAAATTCTATATTTTTAAAAACTAAAGATAAACTTAAGCTTAATCTTTAATAGAACATTTAGTTTATTAAAAATTATTCTTTTGTTTATAAATTTTTTTTTTAATATTAAGACATGTTTTCTTAAACTTTCTAAATCCAAGTTTAGTTAAACTTGAGTTTAAGTCTTAAACCAAAGTTTAAGTTTTCCAAATATTACCTTATTTCTCTTTTAATTAAATATTTAAAACCTACACATTTAAACAAAAACGAAAAGGAGATTATGTCAAATCTTTCCAATATTTATATAAAAACTGTATAAATTTTTAAATTTCCAAATATGCTATCAAAATTTAACAAAAAATATTTATTTTTACAAAAACTTGTTACTATTATTAAGTACTTTATAAATATTGAACAAATTTTTCTTAAACTGCCAAAATCCAAGTTTAGTTAAACTCGAGTTTAAGACTAAATCTTAAGTTTAAGTACAAAAAACGGTTTAACCTTTTTATAAAAGCTATATGTTGTAAGAAAGAAGTCAACATTTTTTCCAAAAACTTAAATTAACAAAAATTTTGTGGCGCTAAAAGTTAGTTAAAACTTCAAAATATTTAAGGTTTTAAGAAAATACAAAACCGTAAAATATTTTGTTACAAAAAATTTAGAAATAATGTAACATTTTAGTTAATTTTTAATAAAATTTCATTTGGAATTTCAAAATTTTTTATCAAAATTTTACAAAACGCCAAAGAATAAATAAAAATTTTTTATTTCGAACACAAAATTAGTTTGTTTTTTAAGAAGCATTATTAATTTTTTTTTTATTAAACTACCATTAAGGTTTGGCTAAACTCAAGTTTAAGGTTTAAACTAAGTTTGCTAAAGTGAACATTTTGCAAAATTGCAAAAGCAAAAAATATCAGTTTAATTTAATTAAGATCTTTCAAAATATTGTAAAAATTATTCTTAAACTTTGAAAATCTTAGGTTAATAAAACTCAAGTTTTAAGTTAAAATCAAGTTAAATCTTTAAACTCAAATTGAAGTGATTTAATAGCTAACTTTAATTTTAAACTTTTACTACAAAATCACTAAAAATTAAACATTTTCAAAATATGGCAAACGTAGCATAGTTTTGGGCGGAACATGAATTTTCATTGAATTTTGAATTCAAACAACTATTACACAATTTATTTTATTTTGTAAATATATATTTCGTATACAAATAATTTCAACCTTTCAAAGTAATAATAATAATAACAAATAAATAATACAGAAAAAAATGCAAATAACCTAAAGCTATTTAAAGTTAATTAAAAACTTTTAAGACATTCTGTAACAAATGATTAAATTTTAAACATTAAAAACAACAACAATAACAACAAAATTGATATGAAATTAAATTTAATATTTGATTAAAAAAATATATATTAATAATATGAAACATTGAATAAATTTTGTATATAAAATTTATTGAACTATATTTATAAAAATAAAAATATTTATTTAATAAAAATTGAGAGTGATTGTTACGTTTTTTTCATTTAATAAATAAAATAATTATTAAATAAACTGATGATAGCGATACAGTTAATGATTAACAAATAATAAATTTCATAAATTCAAAAAGAAAAAAAATTGCTTTAATAAAATATGCATAATGAAAAAAAACGAAACTGAATTAATAACAACATATGGTCATATTTTATGTTGTTATTTTTTTATTAATTCATTTAAATAAAAAAAAAAAATTAACATATAAAAATATGCATATAAATCCCCATATTAATTAAGTGATAAGTGAAACAATTAAATAATTAATTAACATATACATAGACAAACAAAAATATTTATTAAACATTTATATATGTATTATAATTTATTACATGTATTCATACACACACACACACATATATGCATACATACATATGTATAAGTAATTGTTATGAATAATTATTAAAAACATTAAGTAAATGCCATAAATATTAATAATCAAATAACAATAATAAAACAGAATAAATTATAATATAATTTACATATACTTATAACAAAAGAGAAAGAGCCAAAAGTGTGAGAAATTCTAAGGGGCGTGAAAAAGTGTAAGAATTTATAGAAACTTTAAACACAAACAAAAAAAAATGGGTAAAGTAGTAAATATATAAGGATTTTACTTACTTACTTACATACAAAACAAAAAGGGTAATAATAAATAATATTTAATAATACAACAAAAAGTAGAAATATTTAATATTATGTTAATTAAACACATTGTTAGGTATTTAAATACAATAAAATTTATGATAAAAAATAATAAATTATTCTTATATTAAAAAACAGTAAACGCTTGAGAAAACAATAAACACCCGAAAATATGCTATAGAGGAATAATAATTTTATAAAACTAAATGATATAAACTAATTGTTAAGTAAAAAATATCATTTATTTCAATAATTCATATATTCCTAAATTCAGCTTTTACTGTAGTTATTACTTTGCAAAAATCTTTCTAATTTATGTTTGAATATTAAATTACAAAGAATATTTAATATAAATAAAACATATTAATACAAATAATCCTTTAGTAATCAAGGTAAGTTTATGTAAAATAAATAAAGTCAACATTAAATAATTAAATCTATTTAAAGCAAAAGACAATTTCTAAATATAGAAAATTCTCTAAAAATTTAAAAATTATTGAAAATAAAGAAAAAATAATTTAGAAATAAAAATTTTTATAAACCGAAATTGTTGAAATTATAAAATTTTTTCTTAAACTTTTAAAATCCTGGTTTCGTTAAACTTGAGTTTAACAGCTAATCTTAAATTTAAGTAAAGTAAAACAAACTTAACAAAATTTATATAAAACTTTATCAAATTAATCAAGGCAAATTTTTTGAACTTTCTTTTAAAGAAATTTTTAGTCTTTCTCGTTAATAATAATTTTTCTTTGCTAAGACAAGAATCCTTAAACTTTAAATTTTCAAGTTTAGTTAAACTCGAGTTTAAGATGTAATCTCAAGTTTAAGAGTAAACAAATGCTTTACTTAAAAAAAATCGTATAGAAACAAAAGAAATAATAAAATTTATTTTAGAATTACTGAAAATAAATATATAATAAATAAGGAAACAAATTTTGTTAACAATTTAAAAATAACCGAAAATTAAGGTTAAAAACTAAAAAACAGAATTTCAATTTTTAGTAAAAAATGTTAATAATGCAGCACAAACAAAAATTTTGTAGCTAGAAAAGGTTTTTTGATTTATTTACACAAAATAATTCACTTTGACTGGAATTTCGTAAAAATTAGAAACATTTTCCTAAACTTCGAAAACCTTGATTTCGTTAAACTCGAGATGAAAGCTTAATCTAGAGTTTAAAACCAAACAAAATTATTTTTCCTAAATCTAACTAAATTTATGCAAATAAAGAATTGAAAAAGGAAATTTTTGTTATGTAAAAAATATGTTAATAGGATAATTTTTTTTCCATAAATTTTAAATATCCAATGTTAAGATTATATAAAAGAAGTAAGTACGCTATATTCGGTTATGCCGAATCTTATATACCCTTCACTTAAGTTAGCTAACACAAAAGTTACTAGTTTTTTCAACATAACTCGACAATTCATTAATCGATTTAAAAAATTCAAAAAACCAAAATTATAAAAAATATATACTATCGATGTATGGAGTACCCAAGTCCGTAAAACGTATAGAAATACTCGAAATATTAAAAAATAAAAATAATTTTTTTAAGATATCTATATGAATGGATTCTGCCGAATTTACATAGCAAAATTTCCCCGACCCTAAGGAAGAATTTCATATACATATTGTATAGCTTTATGGTCTGGGGCCTTTATAAACGACATACCAAGCAAACAATGGACATGCATATTTCGATGTTTTTTTGGACCCATAATATACCCATAAACTAAAGGTGAAAGGTATAAAAAGGCTTAAAATTTAATGTCACGATGAATTAATTTTCAAAAGTCAAAATTATATAAATTGAAAATATTTTATAGATTATTTATTAAACAATATTTATTTCATAACCATGATAAAACCCTAATTAATCCTATTTCGGCAATAAACAAAAAAATGTGCAAAAAATTCCAATAAATATTACAAAATTAGCATTATATTAACTAAACTGACAAACAAAATTAATACTTATTATTAATAAAACCAATAAACAAACAAAGCAGAAAATCTATTAATATTATTGACAAAATAACAAAAACTAATACTAAATAGATTTCGGATGAAAATAAACAGCCACAACCAAGGGCAAACTAAACAGATGCCAAAGTTTATAATCCTTAAGGAAATGATTTAATTTTGCTAAAAACAATCATAAATAAAATTGAATACTAAACAAATACTTATACATACAAATGACCAAATTATATGATTATATACAAAGATAAAAACTTGTGATATTCCTTAAAAAAAAATCAACCTAAAACTAGACAGACAAATTACTATTTATTGAACACACAAAGATATGCTATGGAAAAAAAAAACAACAAACAGAATAATAACTAAACAATACCCACAAAACCAAAGAGTAAGAGAGACTACAAACGAACAAATGTTAAGTTTTATATGTGTTATGGGAGTAAGTATTTGTTGCAAAACAAAAAAGCAACATTGTTTGAATATCTGTATATATGTCAATACTATATTTTGTTAAGCATCATATGCATAAAATGCAACACATCACATACATACATATATATAAATTTGTTTCGAGGCTGTATGTGTGTGCGTGTGAGTACGCAAAAGGAGCATTAGTTTATATTCAAAAATTATTTTTGGTAAAATTGAGTTGCATGCAATTGAATTGTTGTGTTTTGTTGCATTGAGTGGCATAACAAAAACAACAATAACATAGACATACATTAAAAAGTATACAATACCACAATTATATTTCAAATGTATAGCAGTATATAGCAGTAGCATTTATATGTAAATTTATGAGTTTATGTGTACATACATATATGGTTAGTATTTATCTCTCTGATGATGATGATAATAATGTTGATTGTGTGTGTTTATGTGTCTATGCATACGATGCATGTAAATTTAAGGTAACTAACAAGTAGCAATACTAACTTATACATATTAGGTACATATAAATATTACAGTGACAGCTAAAAGAAAGAAATTTGTTTAAAAAAATTATAGCCTACTTTGAGGAAAAATTTGTATAAACTCAATAAAACCCTGAAGAAAATAAAAAATATTAGTTTCTCTTGGAAAATTTTGATTTATTTGAGAAAAATAAAGATGTTATGAAAAAGTATAGCCTACTTATAGGATTAATTTTGATAAAAGCCTTAAGACCAGAAGAATTTTCAATTAGAACTTTTATTTTGCTGGAAATAAATAAAAACTAAACAATTTAATAGCTCTCTACTGTAATCTTTACCTTTTTCCATAATACTATAGTAAATTTAAAAAAATTTTGTTTAATGTGTACTGACTCTCAACATAATGTTGTTGAAATTCTATCTGTTTATTTGAAAGGAAAATCATATTTCTAGCATTTTTTCACATTTCTTTTTTTGTATACTCTAACATAACTGTTTATATTTATGTATATCTAAAATCGTCAATACAACATCATCTATTTGCAAAATATTTGATAAATTTGCAGTAAAATTGTATTCAATCATAAAAGCTAGTAAGATACACATTATGAACATATGAACTGATGGACGGACAGACAGACGGACTGTCTGACTGAAGGGGTTAGACGCTATAGACGACAAAATGTTCAAAAAGATATACAAAATTGAAAAATAATATTATGCAGCTGATGTTGCATTGAATGATTTTCAAAAAAAAATTTTTTTCTAAATTTGATCAATTTGAAAAGCTACGTAATATTTTAAATTTAAAAATTATTATTTAATAAAAATTTTATATAATAAAATTTTAATAAAATAAAAGAAAATAAGTGAAATTTTATAAAAAAATATATTCCCATATGGAAAGACTAAAATATGTTCTATTGGTTATAAAATTAACTTTTTTTGCAGAAATGTTTTTATTTCATTGTTAAGTTTTTAAATATTAAGCTACCTTTTCTTAAACTTTGAAAATCCAAGTTTAGTTAAACTCGGGTTTAAGGCTTAAGCTTAAGTTTAAGCATGAAATTCAGTTTTATATTTTATATTTTAAGGTGTTAAATGATATGCACATATTTTTCATATATGTCATCAAGAATATTATAAAAAATTACAGATTTTGTCTTAAACTTGAAAAATCTAGGTGTACTTAAACACGAGTTAAAGGCTTAAACTTGAGTTTAAGTATAAATATTTGTTTTTGAAATTCTTCTAAATAAAACAAAAATTAAATAACATCTTCAAACTCAAATTCCAAAAGTGTGTGCACAAAAATTCAAACCATTTTTTAGAATCTGTTTTAGTTCGAATGAAATTGAAACCAAATTAAAAGTTTACAAAGAAATTCAACTAAACTGGTTGTAAAAATTGTCTCTCCACTAAAGAAATTTTCAAATTTTGTTCGATGACAATTGCAGTTTATTATTATTTTTTAATTAATAAAAGTTTCAACAAAATGTTATCTTATCCCCAAGTTTTTGTAAAAAAAAAAAAAAAAAAAAAAAATATTGTTTCAAAACCATTATTTTGTATCACAATACTAAGACGTATGAGTAACAGGCAATTAATAATATTGATATCACTTATACGTCTAATATTTTAGTTTCCCATTTTTTTCCTTTATTTTTTGAGAACAAAAAATTTGAATTTATTGATTTAAAGCAAACATTTCACAACAATTCATCTACAAACCCCCTACCCCTTTTCAAAACTCGATGATTCCTGCAGAGAAAAGGTTGGGCCAGAGAACAACTGTGCAAATTTTTGTTTGCAAAATATTGTGGTTTAACAAAAACTATGACAATTATGGTTTTTTCTATGACTAAGTAAAAACCCAAAAGGCTTAATATTTTGTTTCGAAAACAAACCTTCTAACATTTTACCATTTTGCTCTAAAACTTTAGATTTTAAAAACAAACTCATCATTAGCAGCAGCCGCATCAGCTAAATCAGTAACATTATTATGATAAAGACTAAACCATCATTTTGATATTTGTACGTTCATCATTATTTTACTAAACAGTTCAAAAAATGTATGAAAATGCTAAATGTTACCATGCTTTTGTGGCTTTGACCTCAGTTACTCAGCTGTACTTAGCAGACGGCAAAATAGGCTTTTTGACAAACCCTCAAAAAAAAAAAAGTCAAAAACATAAGGTTTATGAGAAAAAAATGTTAAAAATCCCCAACAAACACAAAAATATGTTTAAGACTAAGTACATTACATGTTGGGGTAGGCTTATGGAAGTAATAAGCCAGAATATTTATTTGAACAAAAAGCCAGTTCAATAGCCAACAAATGACATACATGATTAGGTGCTTTTTTAGATTTTTTTTTTTTTTTTT
>JACGTJ010010733.1:307-10788 GCA_014858695.1 Chrysomya rufifacies | reverse complement strand
TTATTATTATTATTATTATTATTATTATTATTACAGAATCTTATTTTCTCACAAACTTTCAATTAAACCAAAAATACTTGTATAATTTTTATTTTCACTATAAGTTGAAATTTGACCACCTTTATCAAAATGTATTGCATTTAGAAAATATAAGTTTGGAATGTTTGAAAAAGTGGAATCCTTGATCTCCATTAGAAAGTGAGAAAGAAGTTGGAAGAGTGAGACAGTTTTGTTGAGATATTTGTAATAAGTTCCTTACTATATTTTCACTATCACATTCATGATTAAATTTTATGATAAAATTCTATAAATATGATTGTTTGAATTCATATTATGATAATGAATGTGATTATAAAAGATATGAAAATGAATAATATTATTCTTTCATATGTTTACCATATGATTGCGTCAATCAAGTTTTTCTTTCAGCATTTCCTATTTTATTACAATTCCAATTTGATTTATTTATAAATAAAAGTAAATATAAAAGTTGGGTGTAGTTCACTGATCTATTAAGCCATTTTTACACCCACCATCATAAAATCATAGAGGGTTTGTCATTCCGTTTGTATCATATTATTGGCCTAAGACCCCAACATGTATATATGCTCTGGTTCCTGGTAAGATTCTAAGTCGATCTAGCGATGTCCGTCTTTCCGTTAGTCTGTTTGTTAAAAGCACGATAGAGATCGCATCGGATTAGCTAGGAAGACGAAATTTGGCACAAATATTTCGCTTATATAAAGTCGAAAATGTACGGAATTGGATTATAAGTAAGGAAGTTATGGAACAAAATCCATGAAAATCAGTAATTTTGTACCAAATATGTCATAAATATGAAACGGATGAAGGTACAAAGATGAAATTTAAGGCAAAACATAATATAGTAACGAGAAACTAAGATGCGAAAAATAGGGGTGACCGACCATTTTTCGCTTTTTAAGCATATTTCTATCTATATAACATAACATTCTTACTTGTTTATTGCTAAATCGATCGAAATAGAGAGGACAATAATGTGTAATAAACAACATGATCTAAGGAAGGCGAATCTTTGTGGATGTTGGAGTTGTGGTGGGTGGGTCGCTATATTATGCTTTCGCTTTAAGCCGTAGATAACGAAATCGTAAGTCTAATATTTGACAAAATGTTGCTTATGCATGAAGAAAAACCCTATTAATTATTATTAATTATGTAATAATGAAATGACTACTTCTTTTGTAAACTCTAAAATCTTTCTCCAATATCTGTTATTTGTAGTTGAAGTGTCCATATGAGAAAAAATATATTAATTGAAAAATTTAGAATTTATTACATATGTATATGAAATTTATTATTGTATACTCACTTATCGTTATTTCTACTTCTGCACGACAAATGAAAATTATAAATTTGTGTAAAAGAGGCCAAACAAGATTAAGATGATAAACAAAACACCCATAAAATAAATTTAAATTTGGGGTTAAATTTGTAAATGTATTTTAAAATGTTCGCACAAAATAAAACACCTGTAGAATTTGGTTTACAAAATACGAAAAAATAAACTGGTCGTTTTACACGCAGGCATTTGTGTAATTATTATGAGAATTGAGTGACAAGATGATGACAAGTGCCACCACATACAACTTTTGGCCTCTTTATGCAAAACCTAAAAGATACAATTGCAACGAAGTTTGAGTCGAACATTTCTTTAAAATTTACTTCCTTTATGCTAAATTTTAAGTACTCAAGTTTTGTCATAAAATTAAATGGTGTTTATTTTTGTCAGTCATTTACTTGTATTCCAAAACATTTCCTTGACCAGTGATATAAAAATTTTATGGAAAAAAATCACAAACATAAAACGACAACATAAACTTTAACAATACACAGCACCTTCTTTACGAGTTGAGTTTTTCCGAATTCTTAAAAATAAAAGCAGATGTTTAATGTTTTTTCTTTCGTACACAATTTTTACAGAAACAACAAAACAACAGAAACGAATATTGTGTTATTAACGATTTCTTACTTGCCTTTGGGCAACAAGTTACTTTACACATTTATGCTTAGTATTACGCACTGCTCAAATTTAAATACAAAGTATGAACGTAGCAGAGAGTGATGACTTAAAGGGGAATTTAATTTTCGGTTACTCGTACAATTGCTTCTTATAACCTTACTCAAATATAAGTGGAGTAGGTTTGTGCTGAAGTTTATAACGCACAGAAAGAAAATCTTTCAATACTTACATTATACCATTCGACTCAGAATCACTCTGTGATTAGATATAACGATGTCCGTGTAGCTTGCTAGGCTGTTTAAATAAAATTTGATACATAGTATTGATTTGGTGCAAGGACTAGTAGTTCTCCCGAAATAATTTGAATCGGTTCACGTATAAAGAATATACTCCCGGAATGAAAATTTTATTTTAAAAAAATATTTTGCATTGTAGGCTTTGTTTCGATGTACCCTTAATCACCAATGAAGATTTTAAGCTTTAGTTTTTATCTGAAGCCTCTTATCTTTTATATTACGTCACAAAGTAGGTATATCTCTAAATGTATGCTAAGGTTCATGACATGCTCAGTTTATGGGGTTACTGGTGGACAGTCTTCAAATCTTTTAGATATCTTTTACGTTAAAAATATATATTAATAATAAACATCTACTAAGCCATTTTTTTCTTTTTAATATTTTCTGATACCCACCATTGGGCTCTTTTGTATATTCTGGAGCCTGGCCGTAAGTCGATCTAGAGATGTGTGTCCGTCTGTCTGCTGAAAGCACGATAGAAATCTCTCCGATTCATATAGACCATATTGTCTACATGCTAGCTGTTTGGGCTTATTAACACTCTTTATATTGTTGCAATTCCCTAACATGCATCAACACTGTTAATGCTGGTATTCATTGATAAATATTAACATGCATATTAAATTTATCTGAACTACTTACTTCTACTCACACGAAACGTTGTATAAATTCATTTTAATCAAAATTAACGTGGAAAACTGGACATGGTATCCTTAAATAAAGAGCAGTCAATCATTTAAACCGGAAGTCTGTAAATAATATATATTTTTTCTCAATATTTTGTATAAAAAAATCTTAGCAACAAAACTGGATTAAATAACAATGTTTCTTTATTTTTTCTTTCTTTTTGCAGATAAAGAAACCCAAGTGTCAACCCAAATAAATAAAAAGGAAAGAAATAAATATCCATCAAAATCAAAAATTCCCTACTATCGTGATGAGTTGAGAGAAAAAGACCGTCTTAAACGTATATATGGTGAGCAGAATAAAACTAAGGATACAGCTAAAAACAAACATTACAAAGATATTAAAAGATACATTGCTGAAAAGAAACAAACATGCACTACAAATAAAATTAACTGTAAATGCACACATGCAACACATAATAAATCCCTTAATAATCACACATATGCAACTGCGTTGCCGCAAATTGTTTATGTACCTGTTCCACTGTTTATGCAAAATCCTTTTATGAGATTTATTAACGCTCCAATGTCAATGCACCATACGATCACACCTGTACATTTGCAACAGATGCAACAAAATGTTTCTTATACGATGAGGCCGATGATGTCTGTACCTGTACCAATTGTACATGCGAATTCATATGTTTTTGGAAATCAATATTGCAGATTTAATTAACTTTTTTTAATGTGGGTTCTTTAAGGTTAAGTTATAGATACTAATAAAAATGTGTTTTAATGCACTGATAAATATGGATTAAATTTGTGGAAAGGTTTTAAATAAAAATTTTAATATTTTTGATTCAATTTTGTTTTATTTATTTTTTGATTTTGTAGATTTAAGGAAGATTAGATGAAGTAAATCAATTTTAGGTTTCTTAGTTAAATTGTTAGTTTATTGAGAGATAATATTTTTATCTAATGTTTAACTTTTCTCTAAATATCTTAATAGGGTAACTGGTACAAATAAAACGACCTAATAACAATCTGGAAATCGGCGAATTGGATATGTTTCTATTTGGAGATGGTCATTGATTCCAATTTGGTACAATAGGTCCCCCTTGTTATTTATAACCAAAATTTGACAAGTCTTTAAGAAAAAGATTTCCGTTTTAGAATGAGAAATTGACAGATGTATCAAATGTTGAAAATGGCAACGATTATGATGTATTTCTTATGATTGTGACATTTCAGAATCCCTTGGATTAGCAACAAGGGAAATAGAACAGTGTTCTTTTCGCCCTTCGACATTGAATTCTAGTACAATCAAATCAACACGTCTTAATAAATGCATACAGTTACTATACGTAATTGGACACCAGCGAGTGGAGTTAATATGAGTTCCAAGACTTCAGAGTATAAAAGACAATAAGAAGGCCGATTAATGTACATTACACGCATCGTCTTAAGACGAAACGATGGCATGAAGCAGTGTCATGACTACTCCATTTGTTCTGGTCTGGTATTGGTAATATGGCGCTTGAATATTACAACTAGATGCTCTACATTTGAAACCTGTTGAATATTGAGGAACTCAGACCGTGTTGCCTTTCGACTGATTATCAATATAACTCATAGTAGGTATTATCACGTATCACAACAAGGTTTTTGCAATTGTTTCGATTTTCCAGAACGCTGACTTGGGCGTCTTGTTTTTAATTTAACTTTTCTCCGTAAAAAAGATCAACCTCTTCCAATAACAGCGGTATTCCGACAAGTTCTTTAACAAAACTATAAAAGTAATTTCAATTCTCGGAATTCTATTTTTGGAAAAAGGGATTATTTTACAAGAAGTTTAAAATTGGTAAATTATTTATGTAAATTGGGATCTAATCCCTGATAAAACACTCTACAAGCCAACGGTTTTTAAAAAGCTCTAGGAAAGAAACTCTTGGAAACTTAATTTTAGTTCATAGTAGGATCTACAATCGTAGCAGGCGCAATTAAAACAATACTAATAAAGACATTATTGCATAGACTGGAGGATGAAAATTTTGTGATCATGATATCCTAAACATTAAAGAGCCCCAATATCGCACGTATTGCGAATGGAATCCTCTGGGAAGGCGTAGAAGGGGTCGACTATCAAAATCGTGGATTAGGCAGCTCAGCAAAGAGGTCATGATAAAAGCTGCGTATTTTCTTCAGACGAACATAAAACCAGTCAACAACGGCGTCTTCTAACTTTACTAAATCTATTGCCCGGGAAGTACTTGTTCATATATCGGAAGTAATTAGATGCTCAAGCAATTCCTCGTTGTATTCAGATTCATATTGAAACCAACAACAAAGTAATTGTTAATAAATTACATAGAGTAATAATTAAATTATTATTCTACAAGCACTTAATTGATACATCATTTTGACCCTTTAAACATTAATTTTCCTTAAAGGAAAATTTCCTCACAATGGAAACCCACTCGAGCAAAAGTCATTCACACAAATACAAAAAGAACAGACAAAAGAAGCCGAATGAAATTTTTGTTGAGGCAACTCAATCAACGATGTTATCTTTTGAAAAAAATAACAGTTTAATTATTGCAAGTACTACATACTTGCAACATTAAAAATAGGTTACCCAATGAACTAAAGAATGCAACACACAAACAAGAAGTCAAAACCCAAATACACATGCATGTATACTTATCCTACCACACACATACATATACTAACATTTATAATACATCCATGCACCGAAAACATAAAAACTGCCACAATAAAACACTGACCGAAGCATACAACTGTAATTTTTGTTGTTCATGTTTAATGAGTGAGTGAAGTGAAATGAAATCCCTTGTTAGAGAACGAAAATCTGAAGAATAATAATAAAAAAGAAAACACTTTCAAAAAAAAAAGAAATCAGGATTGAAGAATAACGAAGAATACAAAACATAACCGAATAATTCTCTAGTATTTTATTGCGAATTCTCAAATTCATCAGCAATAAACAACAAAATGATTCATAAGCACCATTGAAACAACACTGAATACGAAATCATTAAATACACAAACAACAAAATTGAGAAAACATTTGCGGGGATTGCAATTTACAAACTGTGCATCTAAGTACGAAATGAGTGTTAAAAAGAAAACGCAAATAAAAATTCTATGAAAAGAAAATGGTAGAATTGAAAAAGAGAAATGTGTATTTTAAATATTAGAAATCAAAAAATATATATTAAAAGAAATAAATTGCAATAACTCTTTATTGCATCAAAATAAATCAACAAATCGTAGAAACAATTTGAAAATGAAACGTTTTTGAAAATGCACTTTTACATCCAACAAATAAAACAACAAAAACTAGTTGCGAGTCATTTATGGTTTCAATCATACACAATCATCGTCATGCAACGACACACCACCATCTTAATGCTCATCAGTAATTAGTGTTGGCAATTTTGTGTTTTTTTACAGCCACCATCAAAAAATTATGGGGGGAATATTATGTTTGTCATTTCGTTTATAACATGTAAAAATATTTGTCTGAGACATGTATATATATTCTGGGTCCTAGTAAGATTCTAAGTCGATCTAGCGATGTCCGTCTGTATGTCTGTTGAAAGGACGATAGAGATCGCACGGGATGAGCTAGGAAGACAAAATATTTTCCTTACATAAGGTTTGTTTGGCATTGAAAATGGGCAGAATTGGATATCATAAATATGTCATAAATATGAAACGGATGTAAGTTCATCCGATGGAATTTAAGATAAATCATATTATAGTAAAGGGAATTTAAGAAATTTCGCCTATGAAATAACGTACAAAGATGAAAATTTAGACTGACTGTTGGATAATAGGAAGAATATGGGCGTGACCCGCCCAGTCTTAAAAATCCGTGATTTTGGTGTGTTTGTTATTTAATATTTGAAAAATGTGAAATGATCAAATTTTCGATGTATCGTTAGCTAGTAGGATGTACTTTGACAAAATAAGGCGTGTTGCGCCCAGTTTTGCGTACGTCTATAAGAATCTGTCATTTTTAGCATTTTAGAACATAATATACCACAAATATGTAATGGAAAACGTACAAAGATAAAATTTTATTTATATATGCCTTTAGACGGTAATGTTAGACTCAATAAATGTTTGTGTTTTCTCCTCCCATATTAGGTCAGCTTAAAATATGTGGAATTTGTATTTCGTCACAAATATGAAATGAATAGATGTAAACGATGAAATTTTCGATGCATCGTTAATTAGTAAGAAAAAACTAGTACAAAAAATATATTAAATATACTTTAATATATTTTGATGGTGGGTATTAAAGATTCGGCCAAGCCTAATATAAAATTCTTTAAACATAAAAAAATCTGTAAATTTCCAAATCTTAAGTTGGAATTTGAAAAATAAACATGGAGATTCCCTGTAGAAATATTTTTTTTTTCAAAATTTATATAAAATATATTGTTTACACTCGTATTATTTCCGAATATTCTGATTGATATCATACCCAATACTTTGGATCTCTTCATAACAACAAACAAAATCCTATGTTTTAGGTTCATATTATTTATAAACTGGGACAAAATGGGGGACATATTTCAAAACATTAATGGGAAAGTCAACATTGAACACAGTGTATAGAAGGACAACATAGACGTCCTTAACTTAATACTGAAAGTGAATTTACTTTGCAAATTCATCTTATTTTGCAATGAATGCAGCGTATTCAAGGATGCACTTCTCTCTCTCTCTCTCTTAAATCATACAATATTAACTTATATTAACTTAAATCCAAACGCAAATACGTTGGTAATTAATTTGCGGACGCACCACCTAAAATAGGATCTGCTTTACGTATCTCTTATGTCAATATTTCATTTATAATTTAAAATACACAAATTAAGTCTTAACTCGTATGTGAACTTAAGTTAAAAAGCATTGTTTACATGCAGCTTCTAATAGGTCAATGCATATGATGGAACAGAAGTAAGATATTCATAGTAACTTTAATTATATTCAGAGATAGCACACATCAATTAAATGGATCTACTACCAATAAATGTGACCCAACAAGGGTTACAGAAAATCGTGAACACGAAAGTTAAACGGACTTAAAGTTAAACAAGAAAGAATGCTTTAGTCGATCCAGCTCGAATGCTTTATGAAAGGTGAATTAATGGTTTATTCGTTTCCAATTCTAATTGAATTTTTACACACTAATTTTAGCGACTTAAATCTTCTTTTGGAGGTTACATTTGTATGGGAGCTTGATGAAAATATGCACCGATCCGCAAGTTGTATTTTTCTATCAAAATAAACATATGCGTTTTGCCATCATTTCAGGGGCTAGGTGAAATAGTTAGCCGATGATAATAAAACTTGGTACGTAACTTAAGATAAAATTACACATGTTAAATTTTACTTAAAGGTGAGAGTTCGAAATTTTTTCTCTGTGTTACAAACATATGCTCAAAAGCGTTATACTCTCTCCACCTATGGTATAAACATCTAAATTTCTATTATAAAAAATCTTAGAAACGCAATAATGATCACTAAATGTGATCAAAGATTTCTGTCATGATCTATAAAAAATTCATATATCTCTTTTTGGAGTACGATAGTTTTTGTATCTAAATTAGTTCTAAGCGTTTAAATTCTTTACTCTGTATGCATCACTGCTAAAAGTTACACCATTGCTTCTGCAGAACATCAACATCATACCAACATTGTTGGTGAACTTGCAACTTCATACAAAATTAAAAGAAGAAAAAATCATAATGTTTTAATGCAGCACACTCATGCATGCCCTCATACTCACTGGCAGTTTTATGTTCTCTCTTGTTTTCTTGTTGTTTGTTTGTTTGCTATACATGTACATAAGTATGTGTGTGTGTATAAATGTGTGCATGCATTCAAACAAAATAAAAAGAATATGTAAATAGCAGCAACAACAAAAACACTTAAGCAGCAACAAAAACTACACGAACACCCAACCATACCATACGAACGAACAAGTTAGCGAACAAAAAGCAGGCAGTTAGTTCGTACGTCAGTCAAACTGGCAGGCAAAAACAATTTCTATGAAATTTTAACGGTATGAGTGGCATTGAAACGGGGGTTGGTTTTCATTTGCTCAGGCACGGCGCGAACAGTTGTTGTGTATCCTTCGAAGGGTGAAAAGTTTTGTTTGTATGGAACTTTTGCACCGTAAATTGTATTTGCCAGCGGCCGAACGATTTTTTAAAGAAACATTTTTATATATTTTGAATTAATTTTGTTCCCTTGATTTTTTTCTTCTTGTTTTTACTCTGCAAAAAAGCCGCCGTTATTAAATAAAACAAAATAATCAACAAAAAAAAAACTTCCATTGTTCTTTGAGTTTGAATTGCGTTCTTATTTATTTACGAATTATAATAGAAAAAAGAAAAACAAAAAAAGAAATATTAACTAAAATTTAAAACAAAAATATATATAAAATAAATATAAAAACTTGTTAATTTTACCGTTAAATGTACGCGTGTGTTTATTATTATTTAAAAAAAATATATATAAAATAAAAACAAATAGAATACAAATTTTTAAAATTTTAATAAACAAAAAGTTTTTTAATAAAAAGTGTTTTAAATTAGCAGCCAAGGACTGCAGAATTAACAAAAAAATATTTATTTAATAAAATAAAAAAAAGTTAAAAATTATTATTAATTAATAATAAAAAGTTTTTAATTTTAACATAAGATTTAAGTGCTTTGTTTCGGAAGATATAATTTAACTATTTTAATAAATATTTTATATAAATAAATAAAACAATAAAAAAATTGTTTATTTTTTTAATTAAAACAAAAAATTTATTTATAATTTCTGTTTTGTGTTTAATTTTATCATCTGTTTGGAATACGTTGTGTCATTTTTATCTTGAAACATTTGGATTATATTTTTAAAATTTTTACGCAAAAAGTAACAAACTACGTTTGGCAACCAGCTCTGCAACATAATCAACAAATTTGGATTAAAATTAAACAACGGTTTGTATTATTTATATTATTTTTAAAATTATTTAAAAAAAATACCTAAAATAATCAAGAGGATTAAACAAGTTTTGAAAAGGTATTAATTAATACTTTACAACAAATCAATTTAAAAGTTTTTTTTTTAATTCTTAAAATGAGGGTGAAATAGTGAAAAAAACTCTATAATACAAATGTTTTATTTGTCGAGTTAAATCCATGTTCAAATTTTTATATTTCTATCTTGTTTTAACATGTTTAAAGAGTCGTTTTTTTTTTGTTTAAATTGTTTAAATTTAAAATAATTTATAACCATTTTTATTTTAAATACTTAAATAAAAAATCGTTAGATTTATTAAATATTTTTAAATATTTATTCGTTCGTTTTAATCGGATTAAATTTGAGGAAATTTGAATATTTGCTAGTGGTCTTAAAATCGTAATGTATGATGTAACAAAGAAATTACATATTTTTCAATTTTGTCTTATATGTGAGATGGACGGAAAAGTAGGCGTGGTACGCCCATTTTTGGTTTGCAACCTTAACTCT
>JACGTJ010010713.1:0-12987 GCA_014858695.1 Chrysomya rufifacies | reverse complement strand
CCGAAGAAGGGGTCGACCATCACTAACGTGGAATAGACAGATGCAAAATGAAGTCGAAAAGTCTGGTAGAAACTAGGTGAAAATAAAAACCATCGCTCCAAAAAGACCAGAATGACGTATACTGTAGGAATGCTCAATGCTAGATTTGTTTAACATTAATATTAGAATCGAACTCTTAATAGACAATTTTCCAACAATTCTTACTTCCAAGAAATGGAAATTTTTTTTGCACTTCCAGGAACTACGATAAAACTTGAAATTTTATAAACAAATTTTTTTAACATTTCATCATTTAATATAAATTTGTTAAATAATCTCTATATGCTTCATATAATAGCATACCTTTTGTAGCATTTGACTTGCATTTGTCTCGTATGTACAATTGCAGCCTGACTCTCTCATTATTGTTGTCTTATGTGATCCATTTTGTTTCTAATCATTCGCTTTAGAAATGATTGGATTTCTTTTCATTTTAGCATAGAATTCTAATTACAATGCTACAGTGCCTGCAGCATTGTAATTAAGAACCATCTTCTTGTTGTCTTATGTGATCGACTTTGTTTATAATCATTCGCTTTAGAAATTATTAGATTTCTTTTCATTTTATAGCATAAAGGAAATCAATGAAAACTTGAAATTTTATAAACAAATTTTTTAATATCTCATCATTTAAGATAAATTTGTTAAATAATCTCTATATGTTTTATATAACAGCATACCTTTTGTAGCATTTTGCAGTCTGACTCTCTCATGATTGTTGTCTTATGTGATCCACTTTGTTTATAATCATTCGCTTTAGAAATGATTGGATTTCCTTTCATTTTAGCATTGAATTCTAATTTCAGTGCTACAGTGTTAAGAACCATCTTCGGAAAAATTTTATATTTTTCTATAATATTTTCTTAAAAATTTTGATAGCTAAAGTTTGAAAACACATTGTGACTATAAATATATAATATTTGAAATGAAACAATTCATATTAATTAATCCATTTAAAAGTAACAAAAACACCTTTAATGATATTTTTAAAATAAATTTCATTAACCTCCAGTGTACATGTTTTCGAATGTGTGCTCCAACAAGAAGCACATATTCATTTTTAAAACCACCTTTGTGGTAAAATTTTAAAAACAATTTAAATTGAAGAAAAACTTAAACCCATCAAAACATCCTGTAAAATCTACAAAAATATACCAACAATTTTTAATACAAACAACGTCATCTAAATAAATATTCATATTAACACACCCACAAGAACACACTAACACATACACATTTATTTATATAGACTTTGTTTTTTTCTGGGAAAGACTTTCAGGTTTACATTTAACACGTGCCACTTATGTGAGTGAGTATTTCGTATAACAATTTTACTCCTAGAAAAGAAACCCTTAACCTCCATAAGACAAGCGATTTTTATTTGCGTTTCTAGTTTGTTAGTTTGAAAAGCAAAAAAAAAAAGAGAAAAATTGAAAGATTTCTTTGGGATTTGCATGAAATTTAGTTGCGTTTTAATATTGTGAAACATGCAGAGCACAAAGTATGAGAAGAAAAGGGTATTGGGGAAGAGAAGGAGGTAAATAAAACTATTTAAGGTTTTTGACATGTCTCTGGGTGGCTTAAACTAAAACTTTTGTAAACTGACTATAAACTTATAGTAAAGAAACTTTTACTAAGTTGCACTCATTGTCGCTTTTCTACTTTCGTTGTTTAGTACTTTTGTAATTTCAACTTGAGCTTTTCAATCGCAAAAGTTATTAAACTTATTGCTGGTTTCGTTTTAGCTTTACTTCTTTCCCTTTCAGCTGCTAACAAGTTTTAGTTTTTCTTGTTAAAGGTTTGTTTCTTGACATGTGTATGTGTGTGGAGATGTAAACAAATATATTGATAACATGTTAACATGATACCAATTGCGAAAAGAGTTCATGTCATGTCTTGAGGTTAAATACATTTGAATTTAAAGAAAAGATTTCCAATACTAAGATTGAGAAAGTAATTGTTTTTCTTCTTTTGATGGGTAATCCAAGATCAAATTAAAAGGAAAAATGTTAATAATATTGAATTTTAAAGAAAATTCGTTAAAAAAAAAATTAATAAAATAATTATAACAGAATATTTTTCTACACAACTTTTAAAAAACTGACCCTGAACTGAAGTAAACTTGAACTAGAACTGAACTAGAACTAAACAACAATTGACTAGGTGGTGGAGGGTATTTAATATTCGGCACAGCCGAATATAGCAATCTTACTTGTTTATTATTACCAACATCTAACGATATAATGCAAATAAAAATGGGCGTGACTCCTACCAAAATTTACCTATGTTACTTATTTGTTATAGAGTACACCACCATAGGTGTAGTAGGTATAATGCGTTTGTGCGAATTTATGTAATATAGAGAAATGATACCCGAACACCCACCTAGAATTACATTCTTAGTCGATTTAACGATGTCCGTCCTTCTGGACGGCCGGCCGTTCATGTAAACGTATTACGCAAATTACCGGATGCAGTTTTAAATTTAAAGTCTTCAAATTTGGCTCAGGTTATTACTTTGGCCCATGGACGATGTCAATTGAAATTGATTATGATCGGTAACGTACCGATCTCATAGCCTCCGTACAAATCTGGTCACAAAATTTAAAATAATGCCTATAACTCTCTTAAATCTGAGTATAATTCATTGAAATTTAGTGCACATATAAATTTATGTTCAAATCTAAAATAACAATATTACTTAAACGAAACTTTTTACAAAATTTAAATTATTCTCATATAAAACTATATGTTTCGAAAACCACATTAAATTTTTCAATAAACAATAAATTAATTTTCTGTAAATGTTATTGACAAAATTCTACAAAACTCATGATAATAACATAAATACAAACTTCAATTTATTACACAAACAAATAAATAAATGTGAAAACGAAAAATAGAAATAAACCAGTGTCAATAGAAATTTAAAAAAAAGAAAAAATATATATTTACACTCATTTATAACTTTTCAAAATAATGATAATAATATAACTTTTATGTTACAATACCAACAACGATAACAACAATTTCTTTATTCAGACATTATTAACAGAGAAAATCAAAGTCACACAAAAAAATGAAGTAAAAGACAAATTTTAATCAATTTATTTACAATATTGAGACAGCATGTAAATCAAATTCATCTCTTTTTTCCAATTTCAGTTTCTCACACTCTCCAGAGTTTTTGTATTTATCTTTTAGATATAAGTCATGTTACTGGATTTGTAAATGTTCGTGTTAAACACGTTGTAATTGAATTAATTCTACTTCACCTTTTGGGTTTTTTTCTTAAATTTATTTGATTTCAATGATATTTTACAATCATTCGTATTTCAATATTTTTTATTATTCTTCTTTTCATATCCTACACCATTATAATGGGTATAATGTGTTTGTGCGTTTGTTTGTTACATAAAGAGTAATCACCCTTAAGTAAACCTTTCAACTCACGTTATCACGTTTTTAGTCGATTCCATCTGGGTGACTAGCTGTTAGCTTTTTACTACTTCATTTTAAACATTTCGCACCTTCAGATTAGTATTTTTGGCCCAAGTACGAATTCTATTGAAATTAACTATGATCGGTCCATTATTTCACATAGCTCTAAAACAAATAAGCTATCGGAATGAAGTTTATGACCTATAACTCACCTTAATATGTTTAGAATTACTTGAAATGTATGTTCCAAATTAAATTCCAAATGGTCTATTATTTCATCTATGCGTAAAATGAGAAGGTCCATTATTTCACCGAGACCTCAGACAAATGTCCCCCGATATTGAAATTTACAGCATATTACATTTATACAGAAGTTAACTGATATATATTTCCTTAATCACTTGAATATAATACTAATACTTATATAGTGTATGGCATCATATAGTCGTCTTTGCCGTTTATAGAACTTTCATTTGTTTATATATTCATTCGTTCGTTTGTCATTTAAATCGACTGTCAATTACCATGACATTGCCACCACCACTAGCAACAACTATTTTTGTTGTCTGTAAATGTATTTTGTGTGTGTATGTGTGTGGTTATGTAAGTGAATGAGTATTTGAATATACGTATTTATAGTGGTTTGTATTAGAAAATCCTTAATTGTTCGAATATTTTGGTTTATAGAAATCTTAAAGTTACTGATTTTATATACAATGGGACCGATTGAAAAAATGTAAATATTTAAATCTTTAAATATTTTTATGGCGAAATTGTTATTTATGAAATACGCGGAGCAGTTAGTGTGATGTCTTTTCCCCTTAAAGAAGGACGTGCCGAAATTTGGAATTTTGCCATTACAAATATCCTATTTAAACTGAATAACTAGTTCACTAAATAAAATGCATATACCATATACCTGTAATTTGATTTGTTTAAGATGAGTGGGTAATTGATTCAAAGTATCAAATCCTTTATTATTATAAAAACAAGGTAGCTCATTTTGCTGTCCTCTTTTTACTTTAGCTGCTTATAGATGGATGTCTGTATTGTATTACTAAGAGATACTTGATATATAATCGAAAGTGTTGGTAGTCTTTTAATATTCAATGCATGAATCAGTTCTGGACATTTCCATGTGAATGAGAGTCATAATGCTTTCAATACATAAGAAGATCCCTAATTGCCCTAAGAAGTATGATATTGCGCTCATTATTTAATTCGTACGAATAACATTGAAATGAAATAAGTTAAATCGATATGAACTCAGTAAGATTATTTAGCAAGGAAAATAGAGTTCCTAATTTCAGATATCTTAGAAATTTAGCAAAATATGCTGTCATCTTTTCAATCAAATCATTCTATTTTTTTTTATTAGATCTATCTCTGAGAGTTTTTATTTTGCTTACTTATATCTGGTGTAAGTCAAAAATATAGTTGGTATGTTCGATTTTTAACTCAATTTATTTACTGAATTACCATTCTAAACAAAGTATTAGTGTGCTTAAAATCTGTGTTAGAAAATCCTTCCCTTATACTCATCAAAATTATATTTATATTTCAAAAATTATGTCCACTTATGATTTCCATCTAGACCAATATCTTTGAATATATATGACCACTATCACCACTTATGGTTTCCGTCTAGATCAATATCATGGAATATATATGATCATTATAAAACCATAGCAATTTAACCATCTTTGTCTATAAAAAAACCAACAAGCAAAGCGTGTGGTGTCCATCTAGACCAATATCTTTGAATATATATGATCACTATAAAACCATAGCAATTTAACCGTCTTTGTCTATCAAAAACGCCAACAGGCTAAGCGTCTACGTAAAGCTTTTGTGCAAAATACAGCTGTCATTTTTGATGATATTATCGTAAATTTTAGAACAGGATATTTACTTGATAATAGGTTGATCACTATTTAGCCTAGCATAGTTCTTCAATGAGTTCAATTTCATTACAATCGGCTCATAATTTTACCAAGCTAATTTTCTCTCAAAATAACAGCAAAAATTGTTGTTTATAAACCCAAGGCTTATAGATCCCTTCATATCATATTCAATTATAATTGATTTACAAATAGCGAAAATATAGAATGATTTATTATTTCAAACATGGTACTATATTGGAGTATAATTGTTTTATTTAAAAAAATATTACTCATACGTTAGGGTTACATACAAATTGTCCTTACACTTTATGTTATATATTATTATTTATAGCTACAAAATTATTATTACAAACTGATTTCGAATATGTTTATATGGAAAACAAGTAAGAGTGCTATATTCGGTCAAGCCCAACTATATGATACCCTACACCACTGTATGGAGCTGGATCATGACCAATTTCTAAACGTTTTGCGTTATTATACAAAAATAAATTGATATAGCCCGCCCACATTATGGCCACTTCATCATTTACTTTATTTAACCTCTTTTGATGGTGGGTATCAAAGATTCGACAAAGTCGAATATAATCTTACTTGTTATTGCTGCAGTTATATATTCTTACCATAATATATGCACCTCCATTAGTTTCGGTCAAACGTGTTTTTTTTTTTCCAGTTTTCAAACATATAGCTATTATATAATGTCAAAAAATTAAAATTATCTGTTTTTCATGAAATGATTAAAAATTTATCTTTTCGTGAAATTATAGCCTTGAAATGGTTCAGATTCAAACAAAGTTTTAAATACTAAATTGTCGAATATAACCTTACTTACTTGAATTTCCCAAGATAATCAATAGTGCTCTTATAATAACCTATAATATAAAGTTGTAATTAACATTACTAATTTCAATGTTTTAGCTTAACTCATCCAATTGGAAAAATATTAAAATTTTTGCTGTAAAATTTATTTAACTATCCCATTGTGTATTAGGTTTTTGTATTTTAAGATACTACGTCTTTTTATAGATATACTCTCACTGAGAACATCCTTTTATTCTATAGTTATCTCAGGCAATGTATTACAATGACATTGTCCTAAAGGTATTTTACAAATATTTGTTATTTTTAGTTAACTTCTTACGATTTCCCGCAAGTAATATACATATTATGGCAAACGCGAAAATATTAAAAAATAGGCCTTAGTATATGCCTTAAGAAAATTTTAATATTATTTCATAGTTCAAAATATTACTATTATTCTGAAATTTTTAGTTCCTTCCCTTGTACTAGATTGAATCGTTAGAGATCAACTCAAATTTTTTTGTTTCTGAAATTCGATAACAAATTTAAAATGATATATTTCTTAAGATGAAAAATTTAAAAGCAAACAAGTTTTTGTATATTTTTTACCTTAACATTGATCTAATACAATTGCAAGAAGTTGAAAGTGGAGCCCTTGAAATTTCTTTTATCAGCTGAATAATATTGATAAATATGTCGTTCTTCCTTCATAAAAGCACTGATACATATGTATGTATATACACTTGTAAGTTGTAGTTGTGATACAAAGTCTTACAGTGGTTACAAAGACGAAGACTATTATCCTTACTTTAAAATAAATAATTATTGATTTCGAATTAGATTAGAAACATTTGTTAACTACAATCAACAAAAACCATTCCAGCAGCAAACAAAAAGGATGTTCTTCATTAGGCCAAGCCCAACTACATAATACCCTACACCACATAAGGACAGATTATTATGTATATATTTCATCGATTCAAGATTACTTGTATATCAATGTTATACATATGCTCTAAATTTCATTACCGAATAGCATTTGTATGGAGACTAGGTGAAGTAATGGATCGATTGGAATTACAAGTCGAAACATTCAATTCCACATTCCATGTATGGAGCAATGAGAAATAATGGACCGATTATTTTAATAGACTTTAATAGATATTTAATAGACTTCTTAGCCCAAAAACATAACCTGTTCCAAAGTTAAGTAAGATATCCTGAAAACTCCGACTTTAAAACACATATATTAGCATTTTTTGCTGTAAAACCCTCATTCTAACTGATCATTTGTACGGGAGCTAGGTGAAGTAAAAGACCAATTGGAATGAAATATTGATCTACAATTTCATTAAGTTTCAATAAATTATACTCATATTTAAGAGAGTTAGGCATTATAGGCATTAGTTCCCATTCCAGGAGAACATTTGTATGAGGGCTATGAGAAATAATGAACCGCTCAATAGCAATTTCAAAAGGCTTTCTCCTGATTCTGAGTTGAACTGTAATCTTTAAGGTGGGTGTTTTCTATGTTACAAACAACCGCATAAATGCATTATACCATTCCAGCTGTGGTGGTGTAGGGTATAAAAAGAGAGATTTGATTTGTGCTAAAAAAATCAAATTGTAAATATGAAAAATTCTTTACAATACGTGTCAGCACTGTATTTACCAATTGGGCGTTTCAAAATTTCAGTATTTCATTTGCATTAAATCGATTTTTATTTATTTTAAATTTTTAAAAAAAATCAGTTTGACCCACTAACTGAGTGTATTTAGGGTTTATCATTTCGTTTGAAACATATTAAGATATGCATATCAGATCCCAACTTTTATATATTCTGGGTCCTAGTAAGATAACAAGTCAGTCTAGGGATGTTCGTCTATTCCTTCTTGTGTCTGTCTGTTGAAAGCACGGAACATATAGGAACGGAGATGTTACGAAAGTTTGAAGATTCAGTTCATAAAGAAGTTAAGAACAAAAAACCTATAAAAATGCGTTTTTTACATTCAATAAATTTGTAACGAAAAGAAGTACAAAGATGAAGATTTGCGTAGCTTGCCGACGCTCCTCCCCTCTTTTCCTCACATCTACCTTATTCGTCATGTTAAAATCTATGGAATTGGTTCATTATTTCCTATATCAATTTACATTTCTGCAAATATCTTCGATTTGTAAGAATCGAAAATGAACGAGGCTTCTGCACCAGTTTTATATGTATAAAGAGCAAATAAATTTTTTCTCAAAAAAAAAGAGCAAATCTCATTTTTTATTCAAACAAGACCATTTATTTTAGACTACGTTTGGACGAGAATTATTGTGCAATACGGGTATGTAAAGGGAATGTAGATATAGTGGTGATCAGATAAATTTGATACACAAAAAACTGCTGGGTACAAAACTATGTTGCATATAGTTTTAGTTATTTCACGTAGGAAAACATTCATCTTAATATTTGCTAACTTTGACACTTTTTTATGCAGTGAAGCTAAATTAGTTGTCTTAAATATTAAAAGTTTTTATAAAAACAAATAAGAGTGTTATAGTGATGAAGACCGACCATATTATACCCTGTACCACAGCGCGAATTAATTAGTTCTTTTACTAAAATTTTAAATTAAATATATTTTAAACATTTCATTGTATTGAATCAATTATTTCCTTAGGTCATATAATTATGTTCATATCCACATATTTAACGGTTTTAGGCGTTTAAGTCTCAATCTTAGGACCTATTATATAGAAGATGTGCGAAATAATTGACCGATTCAAATGATAAAAATCAATATGTTCCAAATCACATTACATTATTCGAATCCATAAGGTATTTATGAGCTTAAGACCTCATTCCGACAAGGACATTTGTATAGGGGCTATATAAACTTTATACTGGAGCTATCATGATCAATGAACATCTTTAATATACGAAATATGTAATATGTGTAAAATTTCATCTCTGAAATTGTGACCCACTTACTTAATGACTTTACACTATTTTGAGCCCCTTTTATAGAGAGCATATGTATGGATGCTATTCGAAAAAATTAACCGATTGAAATGTAATTTTTCACATAGGTGGAAAGGCTATAAGGCATAAATATAACTTTCGATACAAAAGTACTTCCAGACTGGATTTTACCATATCTCTCTATTTGTTCGTCCATATCCACATTGTAAATATTAATTTTTAGAAGATAATTTGTTCGGCACAGAGGCCTTTTGAGGTCCAAGGGCGGACGCTATTGAAATTCAAAACGGTTCATTTGTTTTGCCGAGGGACATTTAATACTAAAAATAGGTGAAAAATCTAATGAAATCTAATATTCAAAATTCATTTGAATATTAATTGGCACTTATTTCACATAGCAGTTATACAGAAGTCTTTCCAAAATAGAAACCTTTATTATCTAAAGAAATAAATCTTTATCACAATTCTGTCCTTCACGTTACGCGGTGTTTCTCTTATGAACATTTCATTTTAGGATTGTAGTTTAAATCAAGTATGTCGTTTTTATAAATTTTAAATATATGCTTTTAAACAGCTTATTCATTTTAGAAAGTTTTTTTTTATCTTATTCTCCATTCAGCCACTACAACTAAATCCGTGATTACAAAAATTTCCATTAACTTGTTATCTACAGAAATGTTAGGAAAAAATGTATATAACAACTCCTTTTTGGTGTCATACACATACTTATATAAATAAGAACTTCCTGTTAGAAAAAAACTGAAAGAAGTATTTATACCCTACCCTAGATAGGGGCAAAGAAGTACTATATAAATTCAATTGGGTATAACTTCATCTATAACCATAGTTTATCACCAAAGTGATAAATTTGTGATTACCAATCCTTAGAGAATGCGTGAACTGTTAAAGCATTTAACTCCTAGCGATCTATGTCAGGTTTTTCTCGGGCAGTGGCTTTTGCAGCATCTGCTTTATAGATATCTTGAGTTAGAGGGCGCTGCACTGCTTTTATGGAAACATGTCTGTAATTATTATTAGTCAAAGGCGGAGTTATGAAGAATCGTATGAAAGAAACTATCAATAGAACAAATGTTTGATTTGGAACAAAGTGTTTGCTATATAACATTTATGTCAGGAGGTGGTGACAACAACCCTGCCTTATCTTGAACAATTGCCAATCATTGAAACCGAAATCAATATAAACCAAACTGATCAAGAATGGTAAAGCCTAATGCATCTAAATTAAATATACTCTTATTCGTATAACTATAGTTACAGTTAAATATCCAGTTTTGAAGATGTAGAATATCTTATGTTCGAACTTAACCGAATATAATTTTTTATTCATTTCTTTAGTTTAACTAAATAAAAAGGTGTGGTAAAAAGATTTTAAGTGAATAAGAAAAATAACATACTAACATAACAAACCCAGATGGAAAAACAGATATTCGAAATGATCTTAAAGAAATACTATGGAATGCAAAATCTGTAATAGCACATTAGATAGATAACTAAGAATATTGTATTCAATTCAATTCCTATATACACATAAATATTTGATGTATATTAGTCATATGAATCTCTGCGATTCTTCTTTGCGGGTATTAAAAAGTACGACCTTCTGCAGCGTGGCGAAAATAACAATTAAGTCAAATACCTATGATTTATATGATCGGAAAGATGACACCCAGATGGAATATTGCAGATTACGTGAGGACTTCTAGGAGCTCGTATCAATCGATCATATTGTCTGTAATTGTTACAGACTTATGATCCGTTGAATGAAATTGTTGCGATGTTGAATCACACACGCTTAGTCATGACTGAATTTATTAAAATAACGATCGGGCCTCTAATAGTCCATGCATTGTCTTGATTAATAAACATTTTTCTTGACCATATGAGGTCGAATTTTTTTTAAATACTAATTGAACAGATGTAATAAGTAGTCCTAAAATTCAAATAATGGACCGATCATGATCAATTTTAATTGGCTTCTCCATTGAGGCTAACAAAAAATAACCTGTGCCAAATTTCAGTAAAATATCTAAAAAAAAACTACGACTTTTCTCACATATTTTTGCGTTCTACGCTGTAAAACACTCATTCTGTGAGAACGTTTGTATGGAGGCTTGGAGAAATAATAAATAATAACGATTAAAATGAAATTCGGCTTATAAGTTAAGATCTACAGAAATTATATTGACAATATCAGTAAATTCAACAGTATTCCCAATTCCTAGACATAACAAATTGCGTCTCTGGGCCAATATAATAAAATGTGCAAAATTTTAAGAGGATATCTTTAAAACTGCTACCTGTACTTTGGGCAAATGATTTACATGGACAGCCAGCTATTAGGTCGGACGAACAGTGATTTTAAACCGAATGGTAACTTAAAGATTGCTGTTTGGGTATTTTTTTTTTTCTATGTTACATTACATCCGCACAAACGTAATATACTCTATGCATATAGAGTAAGTTAGGATATAAAAGCACGATATGGGAGTAATGATCAATTATGAAACAATTTTCAGAAATTCCAAACTTTGAATTATGAATTTGTATATAAGTGTAGATGAAATGCAATATTTCCAACAGGGCATTATACTGTATATGTATGTATTTTACCCACATACATATAATAAATTATTTGTATAAAAGAATGTTGAAGCTTTTGTATAAATTTAAATGCGTATAGCTGAACATTGATATCCTTTTGGGAGTAGGATTTCTTTACAATTTTTATTTTTTTTTTTTTTTCGCTCTAACGTTCTTTTACTTTTAAATATTTGTGATTTTAACGAGATAAACTTGCCTGTGTTACTATTTCCATTATTAAGTTTTTTTTTCTTCTGTTATATTCTTTCATTTCTTTAGTTGTGTTAGTTTTGTAAAAATAGTTTAGCTTTTCCAAAAAAAAATCGCGAGCGTGTCTTTTAATTTTGCTGATGACCTTAATTTCTTGTTAACACAAAAAATAACTAAGGTTTTTTTTATATTTTGATTCTATTCAGATTTTATAGTATAATTAAGTTTACCTTTCTAAAACAGTACTTCCTTGTGAATGCCATTCTTTATTTGCATTCTTCGAAGTACTATGCTTGTATTTAAGTTTAAGTCTTTAGAAAAGCATTTTTTTTCTTTTGCATACTAGTCAAGTTTTTTATGTTTTCTTTCGTTTCGTTAAGGAAACAAATGTAGAAATGAATGATTCTATTATGCAATTGAATTTCTCTTGACTTTTATTTCTATACTTTATTCACTTTTTATATCAAATAACGATGGATTTTTTTGGCAACATATTCAAATAACCTGTTAACCACAAAAAAGCAAGTAAGAATGCTATATTCGTCTTAACCGAATCTTTAATACCCACCATCAAAATATATTAAATTATATTTAATATATTTTCTGTCCAAGTTTCTTCCTACTAACTAACGATTCCTCGAAATGTTCATCGTTTACATCCATTCATTTCATATTTGTGACAAAATACATCAAAATCACGCATTTTTGTGAGTGGGCGGTTGACAAATTCCAAATATTTTTATGTGATCTAATGTCGGAGGAAGAAACACATACATTTATTTCGTCTATGTATGTTTACTATCTAATGTTACATATTTCCGTTACATATTTGTGATATATTATGTACCAAAATGCTAACAATTGCAGATTTTTATAGACGTATGGAAAAATGGGCGGAGCACGCCTTATTTTTTATCAAATTTCTTACTACTAACTAACGATACATTAAAAATTTTATCATTTACCTCAATTTATTACACATTTGAAACATATTCTATCACAAAATACACCAAAACCAG
>JACGTJ010010682.1:0-10511 GCA_014858695.1 Chrysomya rufifacies | reverse complement strand
GGACATCATTGAATCGACTAAGAAAGTGATTCAGAGTTGCATGGTGTATGTCATAATTAGCAGTTGTAGGGTATAATAAAAACAAAGAAAACAAAATGTTAAAAAGTTCATTATCAAATCATTGGCAGCTAAAATGAGACATAAATTATACGCAACAAGTTGCACTTATGCAATAAACTTTGAAATTGAATAAAAGATTTTTTTATTTGTTTAAAATCAAAAGCAAGTAAATGTAAGTATTTGTAATATAAACTACAATTTTTATTTATTTACTAATAAATTTAAAAAAAATGTATATTTTTCTATAAAAACTGAACTAGAACTAAACTAGAACTGCACTAGAACTAGGCTAGAACGAAAAATGAACTAAATTAAGCCTGAATAAGAACAAAACAAAAACATATCTGGAACTAAACTAGAACTTATATACAACTCTACTGAAATGAACTGGAACTGAACCAGAAACGAACAAGAACTAATATGAACTTGAACTAGAACTAAACTAAAAAGTCTATAACTTCAAAATAAATATAATCGGCCGTCATGAAGGAAGTTCATATTAATTTTTTTTTGGTATTTGTATCTAAAAATAGAATTTAATTAATTTTTATGCATAGAAAAATATATGGTAATCCTATTATATTATAAAAGTTGTAAAATCAATTAGCATATTAAATTTTCTAACTTAATACACTAGTTTATTGTATAAAAATAAATTTCAATAACAAAAGATTAATTCATGCAGGTCATTATGATGAGATGGTGATCAACAGAGAAGACTTGATCATAAAAATAAACTATTTATTATGTAAACAAAAAGTTTCAATTTGTCTTAGAAGAAAAGAATAATTAATAAATTATTTGAAATGTCTTTTAAAAGAATATTTTATATTAATTTGGTAGAAAAAATAAATGTTATAAGAAAACATATTCACAAATTGCATATTTTATAAATAAAACAATGTATTAATTCCAAAAATATCATTTATCTTGCAAGAGTTATTACTTTATACACAAATCTTTTTCTTTCTAAAATATCTTTACTTTTAAATTCATTTTGGTAACCCTGATACTTCTATTGTAGAATAATTATACACACATACTAATGCAAAAACACTCGTGCATTTTTCTTATTTTTGTACATTCATACAAACATACAAATAAATAGTATTTTTTTAGCATAAATATTAATTTTATTGCTTCTCTTGCACAAGACTTTCTTACTTATTGTCACGGTTGCCAGATTCCCTTAATTTGTCAAAATCTAATTATTGATCAAAATACGTGATTGCGAGGTTATAGAAAATTTATATTTTAATTTCTAATAGAAATAATATTTAATTTCTTTTAAGAAACGTAAATTCAAATTGTTACATATAAAATTTGTGATTGCGAAGTTATAGAAATTTTGTATTCTAATTTCTAATAGAAATAATGTTTAATTTCTATTTATTTTAAAAATTTTAAGAAACGTAAATTCAAATTGTTACAAATATAAATGAAAAAAGTATCTTAACGATCTCTTTTGGGATATCCATAATTCAACTTTAAAAAAACAAATTTGGTTAATTTTTGTTACAGGGTAATGCAAATTTAATTCTATATCTAGTATTAATAAAATTTTCGACAACTTTGACCAAACTTTTATATGATTTACGCACATGATTTTATAAAGATTAGTTCTATTTTTGCCATGTAAATATAAAGTTTTGAATACTAGTTTAGTTGTTTTAAATGTCATTTTCAACATTAATGTACGAATATAATTCGGAAAAGAAGCATTCAAAAATCGTGAAATAATGAACAAAAATTAAAATAAATCTTCAACATCTTATTTTCATTTCATTTTTAAATCTTTTGATATTTTTTCTCATTCGTGATCTTATTGGCATCGGTAATTTTTTAGTGGCCTTTTTCATTTGTAATTTATTTATTTTAGTAAAAATTTTCTATCGGAATTTCAACTAATCCGAGACTTTTTTATTAAAAAACCATTGCAATGATATCGGTTTGTTATCCGTTGACAAGATATGAGTCGCTGCTCCAGTATTTCTTGAATGATACCTTCGAATGCTTATTGCATATTCTACATTATTTCTATTTATTTAGTGGTAACAAATCTAAATAAGCAAGTTTTAAAAAAAGATATAAATAATCATAATTTTTACGTATTAATACGGAATTTGCTCCTCTTACTATGCAATCATATTTTAATTAAACTGGAATATTATAACTCAAAAACTATCAGAATTTATGAATTCTTTTTATGGCAACTACGTTTATTTTCAAAACGTTTTCTCTAATTTTAGTTCTCCCATATATAGTACGTTTTTAGAATCGTAAATGTGAAAAGTAAAATCTTTGAAATAATGGGAATTGAATATTTATAACTAGGAATTATAAATCGACCATAAGATCTGGTAACCCTGACAAAAGTTGAAAAACAAAAACGAAAAAACATGGATGATAATCGAGGAATTATTATAGAACATTTTTTCTTTTTGAATTTTTTCAAAACCACTAAAACTTTTTGAAAATAAATTCGATTCTTGAACATTTAGCTAAAATTTTAATTCTGAAAATTAAAGTTACTCAAAACAAAAAACATTTTATTTTCTTTCAAAACACCAGAAAATTTCCAGAAACCAAAATAATTATTTTTTTTTAACAAAATGCCTTTACACTTGTTGTTTTTGTTAGTATTTTTTTAATTATTATCTTACATTTTTATTTATAATTTGTTTAGCACATTTCTGGAATAAGTTTTATTATTATTTTCTTTTTTTTAATTATAACATTTTTATATTTATATTTTTTGTTTTATTATGTCAATTTACTTAGCGACGAGTAATTTTTTATTTCTTTTTTGCTTTAAGCGATTAACTAGTAGATATTTTTCTTATTTCTTCTTCATTTTTTCGTTTTTTTCTTTTTTTTGTCAGAGCACAACGAATGATCTTTTTAATTTCTTATTATCCATAATAATACGAATATTCAATATTCCACTCGTTACTTTGGGCAATGTGTAGAAAAATATGTAAAATAATTGCTTGAAAACACTCAAAAATCTTCGATTTCTTTTGAAATTTTAACACTTTTTTGTTATTTTGTATGTGGACGTTAAGATTTTACACTTTTTTGTTTAATTTTTGCGTTTTAAATTGATATTTTTACGATAAATTCAGCACTACTTTTTCACATACGTCTAACTAACAAACAAACAATGTCACGAATAATTTTTTTTATTCACAACTTTTAGTTGCGCTGCGGCAGCGCAGTATGCTGCGCAAAATGCTGCTTGATCGTTAAATACGTTTAAGTTGTCTATTACGAATTTTTTACATGGACTTGAAGGCATTACAACAATATTGTTTTAGATTTATCAAAAATACCCTGTAAAGTACATATTAAAAATAATAATTTTTGTGATTTTATTGCTTAAAATGAAGCTAGCAGCGCATTTTGTTACTTATTTTATACATCTCTGAGTATGTTGGCAGAGTTTCTTGGTTGTAGTTACAGGTATGCGATATATTACTACCATATTATGCAACCCTTAAATTTACAGATGTTTCATGAGTGTTGCCGTATACCAAGACCAAACTGCCAAATACATTTTAATGTCTATTTGTGCCTGGAGTATTAATTAACGTTTATAAATTTATAAAACATAGTTTCTTTTTAATTTTTTTGTTGTGTTTTTCTAAAATTACTCTAACTTTTTAATGAAGTATTATATATACTAAACCAATTTGTTGGCAACTTTAACACTTTTCGAAAATTCCGGCGGTTCCAACGACTGTTGGATCAACTGTCACTTTTCAGCGGAAAAATCGCCCAAAAAAAGTTCGAAAGATGTTTATGAAAATAAATCTGAAGCAACACTTGAAATTTTCAGTAAAAACATAAAAACAACATTGAGAAGAAGGAAAAAAGTTTGTTGCGCGTACCACGGGTAATAAATGTTGGGTTATATTTCGAAAGAGATTTTCTTAAATTACACAAAAAATATCAATTAACTTGTTTTCGCAATGGGAAAAGTAATGTCTCTAGTTTCGAGAAAAATTAATCGCTTTAATGTCGAAAATCGAGCACATCGTATATTAGAAAGGGAAAAGCCAGTACCAGCACCAAAATATGAGAGTAACGTAAGGGATATGGAAAGAACCATGGAATGTAAATAATCTTCTAATTCATTTTATAGAAAGCACATTAACATAATTTTCATAAACTTCTAGTGGATCCCAACTTTTTGGAAAAATTAAATAAAAAAGATAGTGCTTTGGATGAAAGACTTAAAAATGTTTATGTAACCTCGGAGGACAGATATGTGAGTAGTTTTTTAAAGCAACAAGGAAGTGTATGTGTAAAATATGTTTTCTTGTCTTTAGATCGATTATGGCTTGAAAAGAAGTCAAGCATCGCAGGAAAAACAATTACCATTGGATCGGAAAACTCCGGAAGATTTTGAATTTGGTTATTTGGAGCCACAAAGAATTACTATAGGCCGATGTACTTTAAGACAGGCTTTAAAGTTTATAACAGATCATCAGACAGAACCCGAGAAATGGACGGCAGCTAAAATTGCCGAGGACTATAAAATGAAACCGGAATTAGTTGGTATGTTTTAAATGATATTTTAAAAATTTGACAACTGTTTAATAAAAATTTTAATTTCTGTGGCAGGTAATATTCTAAAATACTTTAGAAGTTACAATGTTTATATACCCGATCAAAGGAGCAAGGATTCCATATTGACTCAAGCTAAACATAACCTATTAACTGATAAATCTACAAAGGAAGAGTCTTAAATGTAATAAACGACTATAGAAATTTTATTATTGTAAATAAATGATAGGCTGTTATAATAATTAAATATTGAGAGGATCGTTAAATGTATGCCTTAAAATTGTTAAAAACAAGTTGTAGTTTTTGTCCTTTAAGAAAAAAATATGTATTTTCTTTTTCATACTACAATATTTGGTGGACAATTATAAAGATTAAGGGATCTATCTTCGGAAACGGAAATGACTTTGTCATTGCCAGAACTATACTTAACACCCCAGGCTTGATCATTGTGGTCACTAAAGGTGTGCATACATTTACGTTCAGCAAAATCCCATATTTTCACGGAACAATCACTAGAGGATGAAGCAAAATGTTTGCCATCTTCCGAAAATGAAACACACAATACCCAGGAAGCATGTCCAGATAAAGTACCGGCTACATCGGAATGGGCTCTGTAAAAAGTTTAAATAAATTAATATTTTTTAGTAAATTATTAAAAAAAAAAAAAAACGTACACATCATATAATTTCATATGACCATCATCAGACGCCGTTAATAACATTTGTGAATTGGGTGAAAAACATAAACTACGCACCGGCATAGCATGACCCTCTAGGGTTTGGGCTACTTTACCCGCTGCCACATCAAATATTGTGATAATACCATCAATAGCTCCACTGGCAATATATTTGCCATCAGGACTCTTTAAACATAATATATACGTATACGGTTATTTTTCATTACATATCATATTTAAATATTTTTCAACTTACATATGCTATGCTTAAGGTAAATTTACCATTTTGAGCGTCTAGTACTTGTTCTACTTTACCCGTTTCCACATCGTACATTGAGATTTTGCCTTCATTGGAACCTGATATTACATATTTGTCACAAGGTGAAAACGCCACAGTCCACAAATCTACTGGGCCAAAAGCTAATAAATGTTTTTGTTGACCACTTTGTGAATCCCAGAAACACAAACTGGAATCTAAAGAACTACTGGCAATAGCTGAAACATTTAGAAATTCTAGTAATTCTTGCTTTTATGGAAAATTCTTTATTTATATTTACTTTTGCCATCCGAACTAACAGCAACCGATACTACACCCAAAGAATGCCCTTTCAATTGATGCCTTAGTTTTAATTTATTATCTTCTCGTATATCCCAAACCTTTACCAAATCATCAAGGCCACCAGTTACTATAAAATCGATTGGTGTCGGTTCTGTTTTTTCTTCATTTACAATAAAATCTCTACTAGCATCCGGATCTTTTTCTTGCTCTTCCTCTGCCGGCTTTTCAGGTTTAGTGCGTCCCCAAGCACAAGACCAAATGCCATCTTCATGGGCGCCTTCTTCTTTATGCAGCACTGAAAACTGTAAAATAATGTTGATGTCAAATGTTGGTATTTCAAAATGTGAAATACTTACCATTTTTTCGTAGAAGTTTTTTGTTTTCAAAAGTAAGAAATGATTAGAATCTTAAGCCGAATAATATTGCAAAAAAAAAAATGAAAAACAAAAGTTTCTGAAATATTTACACGTGTTATTCATCAAGAAGTGATAACATGTCAAAAACATGTGTAGATAATATAGTTTGTGGATAACACAGTTAACCAAAATGAAATGCTATCAGGTATTGTTATTAATCAAATGAGTTTAGTTATTTTATTATTAATATCAATAACAATAATTGGTGGTTTTGTTGCATTTACTGTTTATTTCATCTCTTCTTTTGAATTAAATTTAAAAACACATTTAGAAGAATTTTTAGTTAAATAAAATGAGCACGAATTTGAAAAGAATTATTATTAATTAATTCCTTTTGTTTTAATTACTAGTTAGAAGAGCATTTTATATAGAATTTGTATTTCTAATTATTAATGTAGAAAATCATTTAGATACTTAGTTTTAAATAAAATTATAGGAATTTCCAAAAAAATTATTTTCGTCTTTAAAGATAATTTTTGAAAATTTTAATTCTAATAGAAATTTCTTTATAAATGGAAAATTTTAATGTAATTTAACAGAATATTTACGAAAATATTCTATTTTATCTAATTTTTTATAGAAATTTTAAAAAATCTTTACATTTTAATGTATTTTCCCATTTTATTAATTGTGTTTTATTTTATTTTTAACTTAATTTTATAATATTTTATTATATTTATTTCACTTTATTTTATTTGGCTGATTTTCTTATTTATTCATTTTTTTTTTGTTTTTCATTTTTAATGTCCTTTGATTGGTAGAACTGTTAAATAATTTGAACTTGGCAGCACTAGTTGGTATTAAATCAAGTTTGACAGCAGTCTGTTATTAGAGTACAAACAGATTTTTTCTATATATAGATTTGACGTTTCTATAACTAACTGGTAGCAAAACATTTGATCATTTTATATGCGATTTGACGTTTTGAAGAAGTTCATCCATACAATTATTTGTTTTTAAGTAATCATCCTGTAATATTGATAACTTGCAACATTTTTTTTGTCAGTTTGAGAGTAAATTTCAATTAATACGAACGTGTTTTGGGCGAAACGAAATAATTGAAGAAAACTATTTTTCATTGCTATAATTAAACAATATTCTTTTTTTCATCTACAACTAAACTAAAGAAACAAAAAGCTATACGCTAAGTGTAAAAGTAAAAAATAAATTACATAAAAAAGCAATCAATTGTCACAAAGAAAGACCAGAAATTCCTTTCTTTAGGTCGAGTGCTTAAAAAATAGATTTTAAATTTAAAGAAAAAAGTAAGATAAAATGTTCACATTTAAAAAAAGTTCATTTTTTCTTGTTAAATAAAGCGTGTGTTGTGTGTTTTCATTATAGTGAATGTGTGTGCTTGTGTCTGAAAAAATAATGTTAATAATTTATATAAAACTTAAAAGTTTTCAAAAAGAATTGTATTAAGAAATATGCAAAATAATAACAAAAAAGCTAAATAAATAATTCGTATTAATTAATTATTAACAAAATGTAAATCTAACAAAAAATGTATGACTAAAATTGAATAAAAGGAATTGGTAGAACAAGAATAAAATAATAAAGCAAAGAATGATAAAATAAAGCATGGAATGACGTGAATTTACTTTGTTGTTGTTCTTGTATGAACGGTTGGATGGATGGATAACAGCAAAAACAACAATAATAATAATAAAAATGTTAAAAAGAGGGTGTTTGTATCTGTACGAAGGGCTGCCAGAGATAATTTATGTTTTAGACTCCAAAACATTAAAGCTATTGCTCCCCAAATGTACTTTGCTTCCTTATATAATAAAAATTATATTTTTTGCGCGCAAGTTTTTGGTGTGAAGTTATAGAAAATTGTATATCACAAAAAACATAGTCTAGGTTACCAAAGCCAAATTTATAGAGTTAAAAAGGTATTTTCTGTGCTCAAACCCCTCTCAGAAAAACTTTTTATTCAGAAATCATTATATTCAAAATAATTCTACAGAAATTTAGCTCATTACCAAAACAAACCCTTTAATGATACTCTAAGAAAGCGCTCTCCAAGGCCACCGAAAATTTTAAAATCAATAATATATTTTAGCACATATTTAAGATTTTATGTGGAGCTAAGAAATTGCAATATTCATAAACATATGCAGATTTTAAACGAATTCTGATTTGCTTTGAGATAGAAATAATGTTAAAAAAAATCTGATTAGAATTGAAAATTTTTTAGTCAAAATTAATTTTTATTAAGGAGTTCCTAAACATACAAATTACTTTTTATAAATTGTTCAAGATACCATGTTTTCCTACAGCTATTGGGTTTGCAACATATACCTTGGAAGGTGCCTTAATTAAATATATAAACTTATTTTCCAATTAAAAACAATTCTGATGAAAATTTCTTTCAAAATGTTTGTAAATATATTTTTTAAATAATAGTTCCATTAGGTTGCTGGATAATTTCTGTTAAAAGAGAAAAATGGCCAAATTCTTAGAATTAAATATTCCATACAAAACATAAAATGAATTTTAGAGTTTCTATAAAATATTGATTATTTTTGATCTTACACTTTCCAAAATCAGTCTTGCTACATTTGTTAAATGACTTTTTATATTCTCATGTTTAAATAAAATGCTAGGTATTCACATTTGATTTGATTTTTTTTATTATTAAATCTAAAGAAAAAGTTCATTCCTTTTATATGAATTTTAAATAATTTGTTTTAAGTTTAAGCTTTATTCTCCAAATGTGGCAGCTCTGTATATCTGTATAAGTTTTGGTTATTTGCTGTTGTATGTGTGTAAATTAATGGCTTTAATGTTTTTTTCATTTGTTTTTGTTCTTGTTGCAAGTCAGTCACTATTAGCCATATTGTTGTTGTTATTGCTATTATTATTATTATCTGAACTTTTATAACTTTTTTTTGTGTATGTTTTTTTTCGGTCACCACTAAATATTTCTTACTGTTTATTTTACTGTGAAATGAAATGTGCAAAATTGTTCAATATATTTTTTTTCAAATTGTATATAAAAAATTTACCTGTTTTGGGGATGTTTATTTTCATACGTTATTCAATTTAAAGATTCAAATTGCCTGAAGTATGTTTGTAATTTAACTTGAATTTAAAACATTAAAAAACAATTAATTTCTTTATAAAATTATTTCTATAAACATTAATAATTTGTTTAGTAATTTCCTTGCAGTAATTTGATATAACTCATTAACAGCTTTTTTGTAATTATATGGAAAACAATTATTTTCTTTTTACTGCCCACATGTTTATAAATATATTTATTATTATTATTTTTTAGATCTTTTTAATTGTTTTTATAAACAATTCTGTTGATCACTCGAAAAAAGGGTGGGGTTAATTTGAGTTGTCTTCTTTAGAACTATAATTTCTAATAAAAAAAAATAAATAAAATTCTTATGTTTATCTAAATAAAGTTTTATTTCTTTTACTTTTTTTCTTCGTTTTATGCAAAGATTTCAAAAAAAGTTCTTTGTCTTGTAAAGTTGTTGTTATTGCTGTTGTTTTTGTTATTTGTTTTTGCAACCCCAATCAATGTTATTGTTGCTGCTGCTGGTACTGTTGTTTTTGTTGTTATTTGGTCATTCACTTCATCTTTGTTTTGTTGTATTTTTAGACTTATTTATCTCGTCTTCTTCTGGGTTCATTAAAGGAATCAACATAGAGAAAGAGTGAGATTAAAAGCAAACTAAATTTAGTAGAAGATTTTTGCGAAAATTTGAAAATATTTTTAAAAATTTTAATATTGTTGTCAAATGTTTAATTTATAACTTTACAATATGTTATGATTTTATTTCAATTTTAACTTTCATCGCTTATAACTTGAAAACTACAAACATTTTTTTACGAATACATATTGTTTTTAAATTTTTAATAAATATTTTTTTTTAAAGAATTTATAAAAATTATCTGATTTTTTTTTCTATTTTTTTTTTTCTAAAAACGTTTTTGAAAGATCTAAATTTTGGATATTTTTTATTTGAAAATTTATCTTTTCTTAAAAATATTTAAAAAAAAAAAATAGTTCAAAAATCATTTTTTATAGATTTTTTTAAATATTTATATTTTGAAAAAAAAATTTAACAAAAAAAAAATTAAACAAATTTTAATTGTTTATTAAATAAACAATTCAGAGCGCTATATTCGGATATGCTGAATCTTATATACGCTTCACTTAATTTGGCAAATATAAAAAAAAAAAAACGTGGAGTACGGCTTTGAGAAA
>JACGTJ010010671.1:0-10678 GCA_014858695.1 Chrysomya rufifacies | reverse complement strand
CCATAACTCTGGCAACATTGGTGGCTGTGTTTTTTTGTGCACAGTAAAAAGAAAAATCTTGGAACAAATGGTGGTAATCGACGATCCAAAATTTGCCAATTCCTCATCAACATATGCCTCCGCGAACATGGCAAATTTACTAAATAACTCTGCGAAAAATGACATCAGCACCACCAATAGTAGTGGGACAACGGCAGCAACATCGACAGAAAATAAACCCATATTTCCCAGGCTCTACAATAAAATTGTATTAACTTTGGAAAACAGTTTAATACCAGAAGATAAACTTGATCAGACCCCATCACACTTGGATGGTTTAGATGCTGAGACTGAAAAGGATTTACGTATATTGGGATGTGAGTTGATACAGACTGCGGGTATTCTATTGAAATTGCCACAAGTGGCAATGGCTACGGGCCAGGTGATATTTCAACGTTTCTTCTACTCGAAAAGTTTTGTACGTCACAATATGGAAACGGTGGCCATGAGTTGTGTATGTTTGGCATCGAAGATTGAAGAAGCTCCGCGAAAAATTCGAGATGTTATTAATGTATTTCATCATATCAAACAAGTGAGGGCGCAAAAGTGAGTACTTCTTTTTTGGTTATTTTATATACAAATGTCAACCCGGCATTGGTTGCCGTCTTGACATGAAATCAAAATCTTGTTTTACTTTAAGCATTTACTGTGGTTTTTTATAATTTTTTTAATAATGCTTTTTTAACTCTTTTAGAGACATAATACCCATGATTTTGGATCAATACTATACCAATCTTAAAACGCAGGTCATTAAGGCTGAACGTCGTGTCCTAAAAGAGTTGGGTTTTTGTGTGCATGTTAAACATCCACACAAATTGATTGTAATGTACTTGCAAGTATTGAAATATGAAAAACACGAACAACTTATGCAAATGTCTTGGAATTTTATGAATGATTCACTACGCACCGATGTCTTTATGCGTTATAATCCCGAAACTATAGCATGTGCTTGCATTTATCTTAGTGCCCGTAAGCTGTCCATACCATTGCCAGCCCAACCTCATCCCTGGTATGGTCTGTTTCAGGTGACGGAAGATGACATTATAGATATTTGTTATCGTGTTATGGAATTGTATAATCGTGGAAAACCAAATGTTGAGAAACTGGAGGAAGCTGTAGAGGAATTGAAGAAACGTTATATGGAGTCGAGAAATAAAAGTAAAGAACAGAATACACCACCAGCTGTTACAGCAGTAGATCGTAGTAATGGGTCTCATAATGCATGGGGTGGTTTTATACAACGTGCCATTCCTTTACCCTTGCCCAATGAGAAATCGCCTAGTAAAGATTCACGCTCAAGATCTAGATCACGTTCAAGAGATTCACGTAGAACAGCAAGGTCTAGATCACGTTCAAGATCCCGCACACGCTCACGTTCGAATTCGGCAAGTCGTTATAAGAAATCAAGACGTGATCGTGATAGAGATCGTGAACGATCAAGATCACGTTCACCAGCACCTTCGAAAAATAAGAAAAAGTCCCGTCACTATTCAAGATCACCATCAAGTTCACCACATTCCAAGCATCGCAAAAGGTATGGAAATTTAAAATTTTAACAAAATTTGTTTATAATTGAATTGCTATTTTTTTGTTTTTATTTAGGAAACCTTCACGCGAACGTCATTCTGATAAGTATCTAGATAATAGACGTGATAAATATCAGGACAAATATCAAGATAAACGTCCCATACATCATCATGCCTCTTCTTCATCGTCCAACAGTAACAAACATCATCGTGGTTATACTTCATCACATCGAGGTTCTCATCGCGATAATTCTCATGATTCTAGACATCGTAAACGTTAAAATTTCTTTTCTAATAACTTTTCAATTACAAATTTAAAAAATATATATGTTTTTTATCTTAAATGGATGATTTCTATATGTGTAAATGGTGTTAATTTTTATTTCAAGTTACTGCAAAAACAAATAATTAACAAATACATATTTACAAGAAACTTAAAAAAAATAATCTTAGTTTCATTTGGGCATTGAGTTTTTCTAACAAAAGACAGTTTTCTTCAAAAATATAACTTTCTATAAAATAAAAAAAAAATTGTAAACATTTTCCTTATAAATTTTCTGTATTGAAATTTGTTTATAAAAATATTTCAAAAATAATTCTAAAAACAAAATTAAGATCATTTCAATACAATTTCTTTACAAAATGAAAGTTCTACCAACATTATTTTTATAAAAAATTTCTTTGTTGAATGTTAAATTTAAAAATGGTTTCACTTTTCCTTAATTTTTTTAAAAAATTATTTTATTATGTTCAATTTTTGTATCTGCATTAAAAAAAGGAAAATCTAAATTCATTAAAGCACTAAACTAAACTTAAAGTCTTCGAAATATGGCCAAGAAATGTGAACCTTTATTTCTTACAACTTTAGCACCTTCTTCACTGCTTTGATAAAGTTTGGGTGTAATGGGATCACTAGCCTGAAAGTAGAAACAAAATTAATTAAACTTATGATACAAAAAACGAAAAACAAAAAAATAAATTTTAAAATCCACCTCTTCTTCGGCACTTATACGTTCAAATAAAGGATGTTCTTGCATATGTTTAACAATCCATTTATGTAAATCTTCCACATCAGTCATGGTATAAACGTGACCCTTTTTTTTAAATATACATTAATTTATTATCAAAAATCATTTTTCCTTCACTAACTTACCCCCTTTCTTAAAACATAAGCATATTCAGATAATAAAGCCTGATTAATAATACGCCACTTATGTTTAGCCTTTTTAAAATGTGGATCCGGATATAAAAAGAACATTTTATCCAATTGATGTTTAACAAAATAATTGGGCAAATATTTCATAGCATTTGTACGTATACAAGCGATATTATTATATTTTCCTGGATTTAATGATCTCAAAGCCTTAATACGATCCATAACATAATCGGAAACTTTAACACGTATTTCCATGCCTATAGCTAAACATTCGGGAAACATTTCACCTAATGTTACTAGAAAGCCACCATAACCACAGCCTATATCAGCAAATTCAACACGTTTTGGTGGTGAGTAGGTATCATATTCAGGATATAGTTCTTTCCAAACTACATCATCGGGATGAGCAGGACTAAAAAATAGATTTTAATAATTTTATTTTTAAAATATTTGTGTTGAAATTAACTTGTTATATATTATCTTACTAATCAAAGCAGTGATCGGCTATGGGATTTGAATGAGCTCTTTGTCTGTAGTAACGTTTTTGAGGCAGGGACAGTGTATTTTCTTCCTCTTTGCTAGGAGCCATCGTCTTGTGCAGTGTTGTTGGTTGAAATTTTATAATTTTAATTATTTTTTACATTCACTTAACTTTTTATTTATTAAAAATCTTAACGTGCATGGAACTTGTTTACAATTTGTCAATGATGATAGCAATATAACCAAAAAGTGTTAATCACATTGAAATGATAACCTATACTTTGTTAGGGTTCACGCAAAGTGCAGAGAAATCTGGGATTAAAGAGCAAATGCTGTGGATTTAATAAAGTTAAATGTTAAACAAATATGCAGTTTCCGAATAGTTGATCCTATGAGTAGTTGTAAGCTAGATAATCTCATTCATATTAATCTAAAGGACCCTAAAATAAATCTTTTATAAAAACAATTTTCAATCATTATATCTAATACGATTTAAAAATTATATGAACGGATTCTGATGGTTTTAAGTATTAAAATTTGTTATTTTGTTTTCAAAGTAATTTAATTAAAAGCTATTTTAGAACCTGTATAAAATCATATATTTTAGATAGACAAATATTGTCAGATTGTTATACAAAGGTTTTAGATCAAATAATCACCTACATCATTATATAAGAATGAAGTACCCCTAAGCATTTTTCACAAATTAAGTTTTAGTTCGCACAATTTACATTTTTATATTCGTATAGGAAGGAGGAACAATAAACTTTGAATGTAATTACCGAAGGAGTAATTGAAAGGTTTAATGAACACCCCCAGTAAAAACTGTTAATAATAGAAGAAGTTTGTACAAAAATGCTGAGCGAGATGCAAGATTCTGTTGAGAAATCTGGAGCTACATTTCGAGTGGTGTTTAAAGTTATTTTTTTATGAATTACTAACAATTTTTATATTTTAAATTGTGTGAAATTTGATTGAAACTTATTAACAATTAAACAATTTATCATAGGTAACATATTCTAAGAAAAAATATTTTTGATGGTGTAAGTTTAAATATAAACAAATTTTATTTGATTTATTCGATATTCACTTCATATTTGTCAAAAAATTACTTTTAAACTAAATTTAAACCGTTTTGGCACACACTCTTAATAAAAATTTATAATTTATTGTAATGAATTTTTTTTAAATTTTCCGAAGCTAGATATGATTTTCTAAGTGTTTGGCGGAAGTAACAGATTAAATTCAATTAAAATAAATTTTAAATTTATTTATATATTTTATAAAAAAATTTTCGTTATTTGCAAAATTCTTTACCAAAATGTTTAAACTACAACACATTTAATGAAATCCTCAGTAATTGCATTAAAACATTGTTATAATTATTATTAAAATGCATTTAAAATAATTACACATTTCAAAAGTTCTTATATACAAAATCCCAAATAAAAAAGAATTTTTTTATTTTTTGGCACATTAACTTACCCCATTTCGGTCATAATCACTAGATTAAAATGCTATCAGTCCCGTGTGAATGTAGAAAACAAAAAAGAAGCATCAAAACAATCACACGTGCGGAATTTTTTTACACACAGTAATTTTTTTATTTCTTAATTTTTTCAAACAAATTAGATTGTAAATAAAAAAAGTTATAATGTCTGATAATAATATACTCGAAGTTATATTTGTAAGTGATACTAATGATAATCAGTTAACCTGTTCTGTATGGGATTATCGTACGGGTACAAATCTTATGAATTACAAAGGTGGTGGTGGTGGAGCTGCTGCACATACACTAAATCTTTTACGTTCCGAATATGTAGTAGCGGCTAATGTCACTAAACCTTTATTGCATGTTTGGCCTATAAATGCTCAAGAACAAATGACTGCCATACGATTTGTGGTACCCGGAACAGTAACGGCTTTAGCTCTATCACCCGATGGTTGTTATATAGTAGCTGGTATACAGGAAACTATTTACATATGGCACATTGCTACCGGTCGTATGATGGCCAGTTTGGCTAAACATTATCAGACAGTGACTTGTGTGAAATTTTTAGATGATGGTGGACATTTCATCAGTGCCGGCAAAGATGGTGCTGTTTTAGTATGGAATTTAACACAAGTTCTGTGTCGTAGTATAGATCAAAATACGGAACCTTTATATACGTTTAATGATCATGGTTTACCGGTGACAGATGTTTTTGTCGGTTCGGGTGGCATTAGATCTTATATGTATACTGTATCTTTAGATCGTTCTTGTAAAATTTATGATTTAAATAGTGGCACTTTATTGTTGAGTGTAGTCTTTGCCGAAGGCTTGCAAAGTGTTGTGGCAAATTCGATGGAGACAGTAGTATTTGTGGGTACAAATGCCGGTAATATATTCCAGTTTTATATCAATGATATACCAAGAGTTAAGGTAAGTGAAGAATGATATAAAAATAAATGAATAAAATGAGTATTGCGATAGTCAGTGTTTTACTTATTCCTTTCTTTCTCTCTCTTTCTCTTAGGAATACCATGTCGAAAAACAACCACAAACCTTTGCAGGCCATACAAAACCCAGTTGTGTCAACTGTTTAGCGCTTTCGCTAGATGGACAAACTCTTGTGTCAGGTGGCAGTGATAATCAAGTGTTAGTATGGAATATACCAAGTCGTCAATTGGTAAAAACTATGCAATTCAAAGGTTCCATTACAAACATGCAAATAAAGCTTACAAACCCTATTGTCTTCCATCCCGAACACAAACAACCTCAAGTATTTGGCTCAAATCTTAAACGTATGATGGATCCGATAGAACAGGACGAAGAACAAGCCATAGAAGTTATGGTTACACATTGTCACGAAAATGAATTTGAAGGTGATGATTATCATGATACTACACAGGTGAATTATGCGACATCTTCTAGTAATGTAGCGATGCAAACCGTTACAAATAATTCAGCTAAAGAAACTAATGAAGAATTACAAGCTTTAAGACAGGAGGTACAAAAATTAAGACGCATAAACAAACGTTTATTTGAGGTATCAAGTAAACAACTTTTAAAGTTGAAAAAATAATTTAAACTATAATTATTATACAATTATACCAGAATATTAACTATTAGTTTGTAAACGTAAACTTGAATTATTGTACTTTATTTGTCGTTTAAGAATAAAAACATAAATCACCCAATATTGAAGATTAATACTTATTGAAAACTGAAAACAATAGTTATAACTCGAATTAAGTTTCTGGCTTTTCTAAATCTAATTTATCTACTGCATTGGCGGCATTTTCCATAGCCAATTCTTGACGTATTTCACGATTGGAATGCAGTAATTCTTTAAGCTGTTCGATAATGTTGTCGGTGCGCTGTTCAAAGAAATCCAATACAGAACTCAGTTCATCAAGGCTGTCATTGACAGCAGAGATTTCTGATAACAGTGAAAAGAAATTAAAGTTTTTTGTTGAATTTTCTAATACATTTGATTAAATATTACCTTGCAGATCTGCTTCGTCGACATTTTGATTGGAATTCTCGGAAGGATCATGATTATTTTTGGGTGACATGTTTTTCGAGTCACCTGACTTTTCGTCCATAATAAATTAATAACAAAACACAGCTGACGTAATTAGTGTTGTAAAGTGTTTTGTTTTTACGAAGTTAATCATTCCGTATGAATGCATTAAATTTATATGCGGGTAATAACTAGAAAATCATAACAAATTTATGAGAGGAATTTTAAAAAATTTGTTTTCTTTTTGATAATTAACAAAGTAATTAAAAAATTAATAATTTTTCAACAGAATTTAAAGATTACTAACATCTAATCTACAATCACAGAAAAATATAATGTTGCCACTTAAAAAATTATATCATTCTCAAAACTGGGAAACAAAAATTTTCATTTTCAATATCTCATATAGTGGTTTTCATTTACCTGGAAATTATTGCACAATATTTAAGACATTCTTATTATATAAATTGAACTTGGATTTACTCAAATGCCCTCTTTATAGTTTTCGTATATTTTTAAATTTTTTATTGCTATAAAAATATTTATTAGGAGTAATTTCAAAAATATTAAGTCACAATGTGCAGACAACTTATAGAGAGGTTCCCTTAATGTCTTATTTTTATTCATATATGTACAATTAAAAGATAAAATCCCTTCATCCGTTAACACTCGACTGTAGATTTCAGTGTTGTAAAGTTTTTTAAAACCCCAGCTAACTATCTCATGTGAATGACTAAAAAATATTGGAGAAAAATAAGAAGCAGATCAAAACATAACAATACACTTAGAAAAAAATCTCGAATATCTCACGAAAACAACTCTGTTTTTCGAATGATTTTTGTGCTACTACTGTAATACGCAGGCGCATAGGCCTGGTTGTTAGATTATAGCTACAATTCTTGCCACATAAATAAAATCAAATTTTGGAGAGGAGAAACCAAAATGAGACGTTCAAAAGATTATCAAACAATTAAAGATACAAGCAGCTGCCTCAATGTAGATGTGGGCAGTGAAAGTTATTCCTCTGAAAGTGATTCTGGTAGTAATGATGAATCCTATAGTGATGGCAGTGATATGGCCAATTGGGAAGAGTTTGTTAATGAAGATGGTTCTCTGTTCTATGTGGAATATTTGCCACGAGATTTAACTAAAGTGCAGGCTGAAGGTAAAGTGGAATTTATGCGTAATTCATTAAGAATGGCCAAAAAGTCATCGAGAAGACCTCAGGCGGGTGCTAGAGCAAATGAGGCTGCTGAAGAGCAGTTACAAAAGGATAATCAATTTACTTTTGCCAATATTTCTGCGTCAGAAGAAAGCAGCAAATCTTTGGAATTGGTGATAACAGCTGCAGATCGTTATCGTTTTGGACGACGTTCTACAGCCGTAGAATCCATTTTAGGTTTTCGTGTAATACCTTTTCCAGATCAACCCGAGTGCTTAATGGTAGACAATTTTGTGCACGACATGCCGGCTTTATTTCAACAAGGTAATTTAAAGCCTGTCTCCCGTGGAGATTGGTTTAAAACTTTAGATGATATTGAAATTAGAACCAGTAATATTGACGAATTACTGCTGCAATTTGTCGAACCTACTAAGGTTTGTTTGAGATTTCAGGGACTCAATAAAATGGAAAATAGTGAAGATAATGCCAGTTCAGCGGGAGATAATGGCAATGAAGTGCAAAAAATAGAAAATTTTAAAAAATTCTCTGAAATGTTTGAAAAATTACAAAATCTTAATAATGAAACAACCTCAACAAATCAAGCTTCAACAACAGAATTTAATATGTCTTTTGGTTTATTGATCTTGCCACCAGAGTGCTATCAAAATGATGAACATAAAAACTCCTTGTATTACTATCCAGAAGATCCGGGTAAAAACTTTTTGTATAAAGCCCGCGGAAGCTTCTTAACTTTGAATGCAGTTCTCAGCGATGAAATGAAAACAAAACCTTCAGCTTCTAAATTGGCTTTCGAAAATGTCGATTATTTTGTTTATTATCGTAATTTAAATGGGTTTTTGGTTTTGTTTTCTTATCCCTCTTCCATGATCACTCTTTCCGAGGGCAATTTAAGAGCAGATGAACTATTAAACTACATAAAATTCATGTTTCCTCACATGAATTTGGATAATTTTAAAAATACAAACTTTCGTGAATTTATGCATAATTTCTGTGAAATACAAAGAGTACGTTTGATTGTTAAGTGTGAGAAAAAAGGTGGTGTGACTCCTCTGGAAGATGTACTTAAAGAATCACGTTATTTACCTTTGCCAAAAGAAGCTCAATTACGTATATTTGATGCCTTAAGTGAAATGGAAGCCATGGACTATCGCAATTGGAATGATGAACCTTTACACACACATCGGGAATTCTTTATACATGGCAGTGTTTTGTATTATGATAATTTTATGTTGGCCTCCCAAATGCCATTGGAAATGCGCAATTATATAGAGGTTTTCATGAGATGTCGTGGCATTTTTGATTTTGTTAGCAAACACAGTACTAAAGAATTATATATATGGGAAGAAATCATATTGCCCGAAAGTCCAGGACGTTATTTTTTGGCTATATGTGGTCGTGGTCATTTAACATTGGCAGTTATATTAAAAATATTTACTGCCCCCGATTTGGAGGAAGAGGAAAAGATAGTGCCTTCTTTATTCTACATAGAGGAAATACAAGAAACTTTGGATCATTTGGTACAATGCGGCATAGAATCGTTGGCTATGTTTTGGTCTGTATCCAATAAAAGACCAGAAATAGTTGAAGCTTCCGTAGTGGAGGAAGAGTTACAAGCTAAGGAAAACAAATCTAATACGGCCACACTAATAAGACAAAAATTACAGGGATCTATAAGTCAAGCTAACAATTCCAAGGAATCCAACTCCAATAGCAACACTTACGCACGTAGTATGTCTTATGATGAAGATAATCAACCTGGTTCGTCTTTAGGTGGTTCCTCTGTACACAGTCTTACACCCAGCGAAGATGACTCTAGCAAAAAGAGACTAATAACCTCAAGTAATAATAATGATAACAGTGATGATAGTGGTTCGGATTGGGAAAATTTTTTGGACGAAAATCTTTTACATTGTAGTGGCACTGACATCCAACTACAAACCCAAGTCACAGAATCTCTATGGAAGGAAATAAGTAATGTTGTGCCGGTGAAGATATCAGCCGGTTGGAAAAATAATATTTATTGTTGTGTCTATGTTGATGGTACTAATAATACGGTGTTCTGTCCCCTTAAATCCAGTAAAGAAACATTTCCATTTACTCGTGAAATGTCTATGGCATTTCATACGATACATCAGGTTTTGGAAAAAAGTAAATTATCAAAACGTGATAACACTCGGCAGGTTAATGGTAAAGACCTAACTGCTGTCAAGGAATATGGTATAACTTTAAGTGTAAAGGATCCTAGAGCGGCGAATGAAAATAGATGTTTCGAATTTACTGCTGTAGGACGTTTATTTCTCTCGCCTCCGAAGGAAGTATATGTTTGCCATCGTCCTGATATACCTCAAAATATGGTGGAAATGGCATTTCGTTTGTCGTTCTTTTCGTTGGGTTAGAAAGTGTTTTTTTTATTTTATATGTTTAAGTTTTAAGATTGAAATTATTTATTATAATACTCGGATTATTTTTATACTGCAATATAATCTATAAGATATTTTGGGATTTCCGGTGGTAGTGTACACAAACAGAAATGCATTTATAATTTTACTAATAAAAATTATTGTTTTTTACATAAACATTTTATTATTTCTTTTTTAATCGTTATATATTTGCAAAGGCGATTAATAGTTCGAAACGTCTTGGGCGAAATTTTGAAAATAAATAATCACTTCTCTGACTCCTTCAGTCAAAGAACAGGATTAGCAGAAAGGGGAGAAATATAAAATATTTAGCTTCTAGTTCAGTTTAAGTTCAGTTTTAGTTCAGTTCCCGTTCAGTTCCAGTTCAG
>JACGTJ010010668.1:1900-12374 GCA_014858695.1 Chrysomya rufifacies | reverse complement strand
GAACTGAACTAGAACTAGAACTGAACTGACCTAGAAATGAACAGAACATGTTTAGATCTTTAAATAAACTTAACAAAAAAATAATAAGAGTAAATATTATTTGTCAATCCTAACAAATTAAACGCTTTTAATCAATCACTGAAAAACAATTTTGTTTCTGAAAACTAGATTTCATTTTTTACTTTACATTTTGAACTCTTTGTTATACCAAGTTTAACTATAAAGTGAAAAACTTAGACTAAAAGATTAAGTATTATCTTATATGTAATCTCATAACTATGATGATTTTAAAAAATTATGAATAATTTTTATTTATAGGTTGTAACAGTGGGGTTGCCTCCTCATAAAATCATAAGTTGCACACTCTAATTAATGTGTGAAAATATAAATAAAATATAAAAGGAATAAATGAGTGCATCATCAACACCATCATCATCATCATCAAATTCATAATATGAAAGCTTTATTTATTATATTGACTCGGTTAATTGTAAGTAGGTGAAGATTTTCACATTTCATTACAAAATAAAACAATAACAAGAAGTAAAATCTTAGCTACAAATAAATAATCAAATAAACAGAATTATAAAGATAAATATTCTTATTTATGTATTCATGTTTATTTGTAAATTTTGTATAATAAACGATTTAATTAGTTAGTAATTTCGTTTATTGATTTAACTTGATAATGATTTGACTCGTTTTCTAATTATTGTAAATAATTAATTATTGTGGCTAATTATTCATTGCATCAACGTGTTTGGTTACATCATTCAGTTATTTTATTCTAAACAATAAATGGAAAATAATTTTAATTTAAAATTCTCTCACACATTTTCCAATTTCAAATCAAAAACTCAATTGTTGTCAATCAGTCAGTTAGACCATGTAATCATGTAATTACTAGCAACAGTGTGTTCATTTGTTTGTGCTGTTTGTCTCAATTCCAAAGTATTTTAGTTTAAATAAATAAATGATTTAATATAGTTAATTTAAACAATAATAATATTATTCTATTTGTTTTCAATTGGTTTGGCATATTAATTCTAATTTAACATTAATCACGCAGTCACACTAGAACAATTTCTTATTGTTGCACACTCGTCACACACGTCACTCGACACTCATTCTAAGGTGTGCAAAATAGTTATTATTGTTGTTGTTGTCGTTATTTTAATTGATATTTTAATCATATGAATATTTCGTTGTTTAACAGACAAATCGGTTTAAGGAACAAATAATTTTTCACAAGAAAATACTTTCAAAGGGGAGCAGCTAGAAAGATGTGATTGATGTAAAGGAATTGAAAGGTAAAAAGATTTATTTGTTTGGGAACAAAAGCCGACATTCCAATTGTAGTTTATTGAAATTCCTATATTTCTTTAAGTCATATATTTCGTTGAATTTAAAAAAAAAATATAAAAAGATGTTAATTTTTTCGTGCAAATTTATAACAAAAATAAACATTTCTTTAAAAGGGAAAATTAATGAAATTTTCTGAGAATTAGAAATCGTTATGGAAATTAGCTATAAAAGAAAAATTTTCTAAAATAAGGAATTTTTTAAAAATATCCTTAAAAATGAAATTTTCTGAAAATTTCCTCAAAAAAGGAAATTTTGTAAAAAACAAAATATAAATTTTGTAAAAATTTCAATAAAAAGCAAATTTAATAAAAAAATTGCTGTAAAATCTAATTTTTCGAAAATCTTCTGAAATAATTGATTTTATACAAATTTTCTAAGAATGGAAATTTTATAAAAAAGGAAATTTTATAAAAGGAAATATTCTATAAAAGGAAATTTTATGAAAAATTTCTAAAAAAGGAAATTTTATGAAATATTTCAAAAAAAAAGGAAATTTTATGAAAAATTTCTAAAAAAAGGAAATTTTATAAAAATTTTCTAAAAAAGGAAATTTTATGAAAATTTTCTAAGAAAGGAAATTTTATGAAAATTTTCTAAGAAAGGAAATTTTGTGAAAATTTTCTTTAAAAGGAAATTTTGTGAAAATTTTGTGAAAATTTTCTTTAAAAGGAAATTCTATGGAAATTGCTTATAAAAAGGGAATATTTTTTATAACATTTAAAAAAAATTCTATTATAGAAAATTATATGAAAATTTCATATTAAAGGAAATTTTATGAAAGTTTCCTATAAAAAAGAAATTTTGTATGAATATTTTTAATACAATTTTTTACAAAAAAAGATTTTTATTAAAATGTAGTATAATTTTATTAAATTTTTTTAAACTGTTTAAAAAATTCATATAAAAATTTAAATAATTAAATTTCCAATCAAGTATTTAATTTAATAAAAGGACAACAAGAAGAAATTAATATTCTTTACAAATTTGTTGCCAAACTCTCATAATGTTTTTGCAATTTTGTCTGTTTAAATAGCTAATCTTACTGTCTGGATCGTTATATTTGCATGATAATTTCCTTTTCTTAAAAGAAAAACATCCCTAAATAAGAAAATACATGTTTTTTTTCTTTTTTCATAGTAAATTATGCACATATATTTATAAACTTTGCCAGAAAATACAAGACAACATAAAAAATACATAAAATATTTTTGCAAAATAACATTAGATTATTATGCAATATTAGTTAAGTTGGCCTAGCAACAAACAGTATAGCTGCAACAACAGCAGCAGCAACAACAACATAATATTTTCTATACAACACATTATTGTTATAACAATATTTCCTGCTGAGTTTATGTGTTTGTTTAATGGAAACACCCATAAATATGAGCCCAAACCAAAACGAAAAAAATGAAAGATACTAAAATCTAAGTATCCTAAAAATAAGGGACGTTTACAAAATTAAAATTCTTTCAATATACAAGCGAACTATGTAATGAAGAATATTGCTCCATTTCTCCATTTCCACATCATCTTCTAAAGATGCCATTAAAAACTTTAATTGCAATTTGTTGTCTCAGTATTTTATTATTTTGCCCACACACTCAATATGTGGAGGGATGGACGAATAGAAGGGGGAATAGGTGGTTATTTCAATTCGTTGGTGGTTGTTTTAGTTTCATATTAAACTGGACTTGGTGTTTTCTTTAGTTAGAACAATGCTTATGAATGTTTGCATAAAATTTAATAATTCATAAAAAAAAACAAAATTAAATAATATTCAAGTCTGTTGCTTGCAACATTTACAGCATCAACAACAATTGCCCTCAAAACAACAAAAATAAGAAAAAACTCAAGAACAGAAGAAGTCATTGAAGTCATTTGCATTTAATTTAAAATTTAAGTTGAGATTTATAAGATTTAATTCTTTTTTGTTTTCCTAACTGCTATTTGTTGTTTCTTGTGCTGAGAAAAGGAAATAAACTGCAATTAATTTATAATTTATGGTTGATTGTTTTTTTGCTTTTTCTGACGTTTCCTTTTAATTGTAAGAAGAGATTAATTTTTCTTTTTTTTATTGCCTCCCTAGATTTGTTTCATTTTTGTCGTCGTTGTTGTTGTTGTTGTTGTGTATGTTACATAATGTTTACATTTGTTGTTGCAATTATAATGTTTGGAGGTTAGTTTTTGCTTCTTTTTTCCGCCAACTAGCAAGTTAATTTATGTTTACTAACCTCATTATAGAATATTATCGGTATTGTTGTTGATAAATGGTTACATTTAAAGAAAAATTTAACTTTGTTCATAGAAAGAAAAAGAAAACTAAATACAAAGTATTATTAATAATACAAACAACTAACTAAACAAACAATCTAACTAACTTAAATAAGTCCAATAACAACAACAACAGCAAACTGATACAATGAGGTAAACTAAACTAATGAAAAGCTTTGTTGTTGCCATTCAACCTTTCCTAAGGTGTATTCACTTAGTAGTTAGTATAGTTTTTAAGTGCCCAAAGTAAGTGGTATTAGAACAAAGTTATAATATTGACTAAAACAATAATAGGACTATATTCCAAATTGATATAAAGTTTATTTTCTAAATTTTTTCCAATAACATAAAATAAACAAAATATTCTATATTTTTAGAAAGTTCTCACAAAGTTTTCTATATATAAAAAATATTTTCGCGAATTTTTATTAAAAAAGAAATAATAATAACTTTAAGCAGAAAATCTTTCAAAATTGTCTATAACAGAAAATTTTGCACAAATTTTTTTATAAATAAAAAATTTGCTAAAAATTTTTATGAACAGAAAAATTTTCTATAAACAGAAAAATTTTTTAAATTTTCTATAAACACAAAATTTATTTTAAATTTTTATAAAAGAAATTTTGATAACATTTTCTTTATACTACGAATTTCATTAAAAATTTGTATAATATAAAATTTATTAACATTTTTTTTAAACAACGAATTTGCACAAATTTTTCAAAAACAAAAAAATTGCACAAAATTTTATAAACAAAAAATTTGCACAAATTGTTTAAAAACTAAAATATTTGCACAAATTTTTTATAAATAAAAAAATTTGCATAATTTTTTTTTATATAAATAAAACAAATTGCATAATTTTTTTTATAATTATAAAAATTTTTGAAAACTTTCCATAAACTGAAATTCAATTAACAACAATTTTGTCTACAAATTTTTCATAAAAAAAATTTTTTATAGAAAAATGGTTCAAATTTTCTATTTATAGAAAAATTTACGAATTTTCTATAAAATATTTGTGCAAAATTGGAATTGAACACTTTTGCTGTAAATGAAATGAAAACCCCTAATCCCAAGCCGAGTTTTACCAGTAAATTGTTATTTTTTCACATATTTGGACATAATTTTTAATAATACATTTTTTGCACTTCCAATTGTATTGTAACGCTTAAACACACATTCGGCCAACAACCAGCCAGGTAGCAGCAAAAGCAACTGCTGGGCCAGTACAAGTGGAGATGGTGATACTTTTTTCCGTCATTACTATAAGTAGACAATCATTGTTGCCGGTTTTTGTTTTCTACTGGTCATAAGTTGCAATATCAATTGTTTTTTAAAAGCTATGCCGTCGTTGCCCATTTTTAATGATCGTCGATTGCATTTTTTTCATAAATAACAAAAAGCTTAAAAACCAACAATACTACCTGTTTACACATACATACAAATAGCATAATATTGAATACTTGCTGAATTCAGACAGTGTGACTGACTTATGGTCGTATAAAATAAAAAATTCTCACCTATGGGAAATTAGGTTTAAGGCAAACCAAAAATTCATTCATTCATGCCACAATTTATTATGTAGTAGAAACAACTAAAACTAACACAATGTCTATAATATACTTATACTTATTTTTAAAGTTAAGTATTGTTTGTTTGTTTATTTAACATTTTTTTGTTTATTATTATTGTTGTATTTAGCAAAAGTTAATTAGGTAAAGCAACAACAATAAAGAAAAATTACATAAATATAATCTTAATATTACCTATGAAAAAAATGAGGTCAAAATTTTATATGTTATACTTCTTTTTTATAAACATTTCTAATCTAGGTTCGTTTTCTGAAACATGCGATTTGTTAATTTCATGCGTTTTTTTTTTTCTGTCATAATTTTGCAAAACGTAAAATTTCTAATCTAGAAACAAACTGTAATTTTGCAAACATTAAGCAAGAAAGATATTTGTTGTTTTTAACTCATTACTTATATATCAATACTTGAGCATGTATCTATACTTTGTTTATACGAATTTAAATTGTCGGTCTAATTTATAGAAAAAAAAAAAAACAGACAGACAGACAATGCTTTAGAAGTTTACTTTCATGTTTAGACGGCTTTTGTCAAAGGGTCTATTTGCCGATCATTGGGGTCTCTTAGCTTATGCTAGAAAAGTTAAATTGTTAAATAATTTATGAAATTTATTTAACTTTGTGAGTATAGTGACTAACAAAAGTATAGGCAAACACTAATTATGTTTGTTATAGATAAACTTTGTTTACAAATAAATGAGTTTTTCAAACACGCAATTTTAAAATCACTTTAATAGTATTTTGCAACTAAAAGGTTTTCTTAAAACTTAAATTTTTAACGAATTATATTTAAAGCTTAAGATTGCATGAGCCACGCCTTTTTTATTTACATATACACGAAAATATAGATTCTTATAATACTGTTAATTGTGCGAAAAAGTGGCCAACCATTTCCAAGTTTCTTTTCACTATTAAGTATTGAAAAATATAGCTTAAAAATAACCGAAATTATGGTCAAATTCACTTTCGTTTTAAAAATGCTTTTACAATTTTCCCAATAGAACAGTTCAATATTGCAAAAATTGCAAATTAATAAACAATTGAAAAACTTTTTATTGTTTATTAACATTAAAAATTTAAGTCTCTTACATTTCTCTAAAAAGAAATTACAATTACTTTTAACAAAATGTTTTTGAAAAGTTTTTAATAGTAAGCATAAATACGATAAAAAATGTACCTGCATCACTTCCACTTCCTGAAAAAGTTTTCAAAGTTAAGCATTTGTTTACGTTTTGAATATTCAAGGGTACATAAAGTCCCTTCTTACAACCATTAATTTTAAAATATTTTCTTTCAATATATTTTTTTATATTTAGCTTTTTATTATAAACAAAAATAAACCTTTTTTTTGTCATAATGTTTTTCTATACAAAAGAGAAAAAAAACAAGACTAAAATATTATTGATTTTTACAATTTACAAAAGTTTACAAACATAAAGAGAAAAAACATCAACAACAGCAAAAAATTATAAAGAATCACATCAAACTAATTCATGCGAACAAAAACCACCTACAAAAAAATCTAAGAAAATCAAGAGGGAAAAATCGAAAACAACAACAAAAACACAAATCAAGAATAATTTCGTAAACAAAAATTATACGCCCACCTTTCAGTTTTTCCCCTGTGATGGTATACCGTGAAGAAATAGATTTTTATATTAAAAAAAGAGAGTTTAATATAGAGGTGAGATTTTACGAAAAGTAACAATAAGCTTTGCATAGTAATATATAGTGCTTACTAAATGTTTTAATGCTATCTAGGTAGCAGAATGAATCAAACATTATAAACCAAATCGGAGGATCGAAGGAGATCAACTAGTCTCTGATGGAACGTTAAAATTAAAATGTTTAATTCCAATTTGAAATCCGTATTAGAATCTTCCCCCACATGACTACAATGCCTTGCAGATGCCTGAGTAAAATCATAAGAATTGTCTGGCCTAGCATTATATCCAACGCTAGATTACGGTCGAATACTACCCTGATGGCAGTACGTACAGGTGAAAAATGAAGTCGAAACATCTAGTAGAAGCTGAGAGCAAATAAAAGCCATCAATTAAAACAGACCGGAAAGACGCATATTGGTTGAGGCCATATGTTTATTCCGAAAGAAAACTTATTTAAGATTTCTGTATTATACCAATATATATTTTTTAAATATCATCACTTTTTGTTTAACCCTATATTAAACTTATAAAAAAAATCTACGTAAAATATTTATGTAGTAGTCATAATCATCAACATAATTATCATTAATGATTTTTTTTGTTTTTGCGAATAGTAAAAGAATTGTGGAAACAAGTGTTTCGTCTGTTATTTTATTTATTTCAATTCACCTAATGAATTAATGTTTTTTAATGTTTACGTGTTGTTTTTATTTAATCATGTTTATAATTCTTTATTATTTTTTTCTTCAACATTTTGGATTCACTTCGTTTTTAGTCGCAAAATAATTTTAAATATAGAATTTGAACCAAATTTTGGTTTATTCTTCTCTGTTTCGTTTTTTTGCATTGCACATAAATATAATGAATTGTTTGGATGGATGCTTAGCTGATTTGGTTGCTATTTAGGAAAAACTTTGTGTATGTTCAAAAATAGGACGAGTTTGTCATCAGTTGAAAAGCAAAAGTACGTTTACTAAACATATAGTACTTATAAGAATACTCTACATCAACAGAAAACGAATAAACTGATCTGCTAAACATTTGAATACATAGTTCAGATTATAATCTCCAGTCCAAAATAAGTCCAGACTATGTCTTGGAATAAAGAATATATATCCGAACAATAGACGAGTGTCTGGACTATAGGATATACTTTGGACTATAGGCTATATTCTAGACTACAATCTATATTATAGTCTGGACTATAGATTAAAGTCTGGACTATTGACTATAATCTGAACATTAAAATGTCTGTACTATAGACTATATTCTGGATCTTAGACTTTAGACAGCTTAATTCAAGACTATAGTTAAGACTTCAAGTAACAGTTTGGATCATAGACCATAATTTAAACTGTAAACTACAGTTCGGACTATATACTTGACTTTATAATATGGATTAACGAAAATTTTCTGAAATATAGGCTATATTCTGGTCCCAGGCCGATATAGACATATCGAATTTTTAATATTACACTGACAGTTGATAAAAAAACCAATTAATACTTTTAACACGTACAAGTACTGAAAATTCATCATTAAAATAATACGACCTATTGGCATAGATCTTGTGCTCTGTACTATAAACTACATTTTATACGGTGAACTATAAACTTAGTGCATAATCTAGACTTTAGTTTGAAGTACAAATTATAGTCCATTATCCAGATTATTGCCCAGATAATAGACCATGATATTAGCGTATGTCATTATTAGTTCTATTTCAATTACATTGTCTATATATCTTTTTCTTTGCTTTAAATAAAAAGACCTTTGATCGTTTCAAAGATAAGTGGATATTTATAAATTCAATATACAAAGAACTTTAATTCTACACAGATTTTGCAAGAGCATTATATTTTAACATTAAGTAGTTTATAAAAGCTATTTAATGAATTTCAAATTTATTCATAATTTATTTAAGTTAATTAAATAATTATATTTTTTAATTTTAAAATGAATACGTATCATCAATTATATACAATATGAAATTTATACATTTTAAATTACAATTTCATATTAAATATTAATGTTAAGTGTAAAATTTCACATTAAACTGTTAAAGATTTTGAAAAATATTTTATAAATGAATTTTAAGTTTTCTTAAGAAATCACAAGTTATAATAATTTCCAGGGGCAAAAAAATATAAACAAAAAAATATTATAATAATTGTCAATAAAATGATGAAAAGATCACTGTTTCTGTTTTATGTTTATCATCAATATATGCCTTAACAGACTGCCCAAACATTACTGACTAATCAGATACAAAATCCACTTAAATTATTTGACTTTTTGATATGTATTAAAATAAAAAAAAAAATAATTCTCTATATTAACAGCAAACAACTGAAAGCTACTAATCATATCTTAAAATAGATTTATATCATTTAATACAAATTTATTATAGTCAATAATGATTAAATGAAAGTATTTCGTATGAAATTTATCTTAAATGGCAACGATGCAAGTTTTATTTTCCTTGTCTTGTTTTTAATAATAATATTATTTATTTATTTTTTTAATTAATTAAAAACACCTCACTATACACACAATATACAAGATATCAGCAGAAAGAAACTTACTTGTTATTAAACATTTTTAATGTCATTTAACATTTAAATCTTTTTATTTTTACGGTTTACAGTTAAACAACTGAGTTTTCTTTTTCTCTCTTTTAATTATGACATTTACAACAAATAATAATAAAAAAATAAGATTTATTAAGAAACAAGCAAAAACTATATGATGTTAGATGAAATAATATTTAATCACATTTTCACAGAAACACACACAAAAGTCGTAGCAAATTGGATTTGAATAACAACTGAAACTGATCGCCTTAGAAAATCATTTTCATTTCGTATTATTATGATTATGTTTGAAATGAGGCGTCTTTCGGCTCGGCTCTTTTTCAACAACAAATGATTGCAACACGTGAAATTGTCGCGTCTCTATTACACAGTGACGGACACACAAATCCACACCGATCGAAAATCAAAAAAACAACAAACGATTCCACGAACGTTAAAAGAAAACGAAACGAATGGACAAACACTTTGTCACAAATCCAAAGACAAACTGGCGTTTATTAAATTTTTTGCTGATGATTTGGCTGACAAATACTGATGATGTAGCTGCTGATGATACTTTTGCTTCTTAATACAGTCTATCGGTGAGAAAGCTGCACAAGATGCTAAAAATACTGAATCAAAATGAAAAAAGAAAAATCACTCAGAATTTCTGCATCTTGTAAAAGAAATGAAAAAATATATATTTATTCAGAATGTAATAGGATTAAAACTTTTAAATAGAACATTTTTCTAAAATGTTATTACTGTAGGAATATTAATAAATTTTATTCTCCAAAAAAATATCTACAACATTTTATCATAGAAAATTTCAGAATGTTTAATAATTTTTAGAATTACTAAAAAAATTTTGTTAAAGAAAATTATTACTTTTTTATGCTCTTTATAGAAAATGTTCGCAAAATTTTCTGTTTATAGAAAATTTTCGTAAAATTAGCTCTTTATGGAAAGTTTTCTGTTATTAGAAAATTTTCGTAAAATTTTCT
>JACGTJ010010539.1:493-14071 GCA_014858695.1 Chrysomya rufifacies | reverse complement strand
TCTAGTTCATTTCTAGTTCAGTTCTAGTTCAGTATCTTTATACTGTATTATCAGTTCGGTTCCAATAATAATGTACGTTAATAAATAATTAGATTAAACTCGTATAAACTTGACACTATAATTGTGAAAATTTAAAAATATATATTAAATTCTCACCTTCAAATTCAGTCAATAACACTTTTTTTTCTAAACATGATACTTTTCAAAATTATCTACATATTACATTTTTTTCTCGCCAAATATAATAAGCATCTCAATTTTCATTACATGTGCTGTAATCAGCAGATGTAAATATGTAAGAAGTAAAAATTTACTTTACATAGATTTTTATAATTAGAAATTAATTACAACAAACTAATTGTGCTTGAAATTGGTGAAATTACAAGTAATCTAAACGAAAAGAAAAACGATAAAATACTTGCATAGAAGAAAATAAAAGTGTGGAATGAGAAATATGTTGAAAATGTGTGGAGAAAAGTGAAAACCACAAACAAATATAGACCATAATGTAATGAGAAAATATTGTAATTATTATAGCTACCACAATATAAATATATAAACTTGTAATACATAAGATTTAGAAAATGAAATTTCAAAGTGTATGCAATAATTGAAAAATTTTATGAATTTAACTAGGTTTATAAAATAAATGTTATTATATCTTTTCGTGAAATTTTAAAGAAAAATTATGAAACTCATAACAATTATTTCGTTAATATAATTAAAAATATCAATGTAACGAAAAATTTGTTACTCCCAATCGGGTTTGAAGTATTAAGAATATAAATACAACAAAATATTACATTTATTAGCGTCAAAATAATAAATTTTGATTTCATAAAGATATAGTAATAATAACTGATGTAAGTTTTTCATTGATTGTAGACATCAATCTTTCAATTCTTATTTCTTACAGTGTTAATGTGAAACCAGAAATTCTTCTAACTAACTTTGTTGTGTGTGGTTAAGTATGAAAAAAAAAGTTTAAGGAATGTAGGTTAACAAAATGTATTTTATGTGAATATATTTTATCTTTACAAAAACAGTAAATAAAGAAATAATAAATACACATACAATAAATGTATTTATTTACAATACCCACCACGCACATTGTTGTTAAATGTTAAATAATAAAATATAAAATGCTTAAAAAAAACTTTGTTAAATATAAATCTCATTACAATAATGTATAAATTTATCAAATGTATATAAGAATTGTTAGAGCTAGCGTATAACAAGTGCTTATTTTTTAATATTACACTGTTTCTTAAAGAAATTTAAATGTTATATTTTTACAAATTGAAAAGCTTTTGTAAAGCCTACTATAATCCCCAGATTAAACCAATTGTTTCATTTGTAAAGATAGTTAATATCTCCTTTACACAAACTCTGTAGGCTAGTGTTTGAAACATATTGAAATTCTGTCACTATTTAGTATTCGATTGAATATATTTTCACAAAATTTCATAACAGGAATTTCAATATATGATCCGTTATAAAAAATTTCATTTCTGATGATTTTTATTTACAAATTTATAAATAAATTCCTTTAGAAGAATTTCATTTTTTTATGTTTTGATTTGTTTACACTTTCAGCTTCGAATTTCTCCAGAGTTGTATATTTCTCTATACAAATTAGTAGTATTTTTAGTAGTTTTTCTTAGAGTCCAATAAAATTTTTTATGGAAACCAAAAATCATAAGAAGATGTTACTCCAAGCAAATAAAATAAAATTGATGTAACCCCAAGATTTCACGAATTTCCTAATGTTGCTATTTTTAGCCTAAATTTTCATTCGAAATGAAATACTAGTTATAAGTTTACTCTCGTGGAATAGAAGTTATATTTGAAAGCTAAAACAAAGTGGTTTATATATAAAGATCTTTGTAGAGAAATTTGAATACGTAGAATACGTAGGTTAAATTAAATTTAACCAAAACTCAAGTCAAAACTAATATATATGGCTGTCGGAAAAAAACCAGGAAATTGTTTGTTGTCCGATTCAAACTTTGCAACTTTTTCTCAGCAGTTTGTGGTAACAGTCCCTAAATAGTTATTTTATCTAAAATTTTCAAATCATTTGGCAACAAATATCTGTTCTAATCGACTTTTTAAACTCAGTTCTAAAAGACTTTTTCATTTTAACTCACGTCATCTAAAGAAGAGTCGATAAACGGCTTGAAGTGACATAAGGTTCCTTACACTGAAAGAGTTAAATAGTGTTAATTCAATAAAATTTAGCAATTAATTAAATAAAATGTTTTAAAATGTAAATTAATTCATTCAATAAAGCAGATTATTAAATTAGAACCTCTTACCAAAATGATTATAGCAATAACTAAATATTGTTCACATTAATAGAAAACAGAAAAATATCAACAAATATTTTCAATTAAAACTTTAATTGAAACAATTAAGTGAGTAATTCAAATTTGAAATATGAGTTTACCTAATTAATTTAATTATTTTTTTAATTGAAGTTCTGCCCTTACCAATTTTCAGCTCTCTAACCATATTAATTCATATTAAGATATATGCAATTTATTCATTATTCCTTATATTTAACTAAATTTTCGTGAAAATGTTCGATTTTGTACAAATAGATAAATGGGCGCAGCTTCTCTCTCCCCCTTATTTTTCTATGTTACATAAGAATAGTTGGGTATATGTTGGGTATAAAAGATTCGACCAAGTTGTATATAATACAAATTCTTTTTAACTTTTTTTTTTAAATATAAAAGAAAATGTCTTATCATAAACCTGCTTTTTCTAAATTAATTTTAAATTATTTATAGTGTACTCGCGAGAGCGTGAACTATTTTTCCTTGTTTTGATCTTAATGTTTGAATGCCGTAATAAAATTCCTAGATTTTGTAAACTCGAAAACGTTAACATCACTATAATTCGAAAAGGTGAACAAATTTATGTTCACTTTGTTCAAATATACGTTTTCGCGAGAATGCAGTAAAAAGTCCAAGATTTTGTAAACTCGAATATGTTAACATCACTATAACTCGAAAACGTGAACAAATTTATGTTCACTTTGTTCAAATATCGGGTGTATACGTTTTCGTGAGTGCACTGTATTCAGTAACGTATTCCTTTTTCCAACAATGCCGTAAAAATTCCTAAATTTTGTAAACTCGAAAACGTTAACATCACTATAACTCGAAAACGAGAACAAATTTATGTTCACTTTCTTCAAGTTTCCGCGAGTAAACTGTATTTTCAATAACGTCAAGTATCATTTTAAAATCTCAACTCTTTGCCAACAAGTTTTCCAAAATGAGGAAGCTTTTTCTAATATTTACTTTTTATATTAGAATGTTGTTCTATTATTTTTCTGTATTTTATTTGTAATATTAAAATAAAAGAAAACAGATATTTATAATACGACCGCTTCATTAGATAGACAATTTGATTGATACGCATTTTCAATAGATACAAATGTGGGTCAACATTATTTTTATTAAATATTAAAGAAAAACAAGGAAACCGTTTCTTGTTTTCCGACTCTACCATAAACAAAACTAAATCAATATTTAGATAAAAATAAAATGGTATGAGGTGATTAATTACAGGTTTATTTCAAAGAAAAAAAGTGTAAAATTAATGTAGTAAATAGTAGTAGTCGTTATATATTTATTGAGTCTCTTTACAAAAACAAAATTATAATCATTAAATAAAAACATATGCGTACCTATAAAAACAAGAAACCATGGAAACCCCATAGAGATTATAATTGACAATATTTGTTCATTTTCTTTTTCTATTTTCTTCTATATTTCGTTATATTAACAATGGGAGGGAATTCTTAATAGTGAAATAAAAAAAAACAAATATCTTTAGTAGCTAGCGGCAATTAGTTAAAAGAAATGTTTGATTAACTTTAGTTTTTTTTTCTTTAGTTATTTTACACTTCATTGATTTTGTAATAGTAATGATTTGTCATGGAAATTGTATAAATTTAAGAGGATTTCCTTTGTTTTGTAATATTTAGTTTTGTTATTATTTGCTTTGGTTGACAGTTATACGAAACCTTAAGTTTTACGCTTTTTAAACACCTTTTAGTTGCGAAAAGTTTGAGATGTTTAAATAAAAAAAATATATATTAAATGATAACATTATTATTATTTTTTTTTTGTAAATGTGATTTGATATTGCTATATTTTAAAGCCTTTTGTAATATTAACTTTTTCTACAAAATATGAATTATCAAGTAGTGAGATGTTGCGATTCAGTTGTTTATCTTGGAATATTATTAAGTGATTTGTCAAAAACAACAAATTTCTTAATACAAAAATTGAAATTCTTAAAACTAAGAATTCAGACTCTAAGAATTTCACAGAAAGTTCAAGGATTTATAAATAAATAATAACAAATTTTATATAATATTGTTTATTTAATTGATTGTAATAGGTTGGGACCTGTGAAAGTATCAGAAAAAGGCTTAAGTTTTTAAAACTTAGTACCTTGGGTTGAGTGGTATTACTCGGGTTCATTTATACCGTTATAAGATCGATTTAAAACTTTGCTGTCAACTAGAAACTTCCAATGACAAAAATCTAATGGTATTTTTCATGCAAAGTTCTGGAACCACATCTTTAGAAACTTGGATCAATGGGGTCAATAAGTGGAGCAATGAAATACACCTCCTATTTACAAGTTCAAGCATATAGCTTTTAAGGTAGACTTCCTTGAAGGAAGTAGTAAGTTTCACTTTGTTTCAGTGTACCAATGTCAAATATAGTCAAAACATTTCTAGCTAAAATTTAATCTGAAAATTAAAGATTTTTCTGGCTCTAATTCTGAAATAATCTCTACAAATCTAAACTTTTTGTTTCACTCAGAAAGATCATATTAACTCCATTTCATGAAAGTATAGAGAGCAACAAAAAGGTCGACAAATTTTAAAAATCGGATCATCTTTTGATCCCTTATGGTGTCAATTTTCCTGATGTTCGAATTGACCATTCAACTGTATACCGTCTCAATTATGCTTAAAAATAAAACTCATCTCAACAGGACGTTTAATTAATAAGATTTGCTAGAATACAATGTATAAACATGGAACTAAAGTTCTCCGGGTACATTTGTTTTTATTTGTTTTTTTTTTATCAAACAACTCTTATAAGGATATTTCAATCCTTAACTTAAAGTTGTCTTTGATTATCTTAAATAATTCTTCAGTTATTCCCTAACAATTGAAGAGACATATTAGTTTAGTAAAAACTATATAAGTGTTAAAGTTTTAAAAAATCGTTTCTCTTAAAATACTTAACTTTCAATTTTCATGGAATTTCCGGCTTCAAATATTTCCGGACGCTTCAATTGTCTCTTCAAGAAATTCAACGACTCGAAATTCATTTAAAATGACAATTGCTTTGTTTTAATACAAAATTTTAAGATTCTTCAAGAATTTCTGGTTTAGATAAAAATTTTGTTTGTACAAAGTTTTCAATTAATTAACTTTAAACTTGTTGAGGTTACTAGAACTATTGGGGTTCTAACCAGAAATAAACTAATTAAATAGTTTTACCAATAGTTTACAATTTTATTGAGGAAACTATAACGCAAAATAAGATGAGAACTATTTTACAAAATAAAAGTATTCTCTATTTATAACTTGCCACAAAGAAAAAAAGTTCATTGAACTTTTAAGGGAAATAATTGAAAATGAAACAAATTGCAGAAAAATCTACAATTTTCCTGTTTTATTTGTATCTTAAGAAAAAAAATATGTATTAAAAACAAAAAGCATGAATCAACAACTCATACTAGAATATTTTAATGCTAACAAATATTTCCCCATAAAATAGACCTTTCTTTATTATCCCCTTACTGCAGGATAACAATAAATACGATCAATAATTGCAAACTGCCATTAAAATCAGAGAACTACTGCAAAAAAAGGGTGCTTTTTCCCCCATTCTAAGTGTTCGACATTTTTATATATAAGGAAGCATTTTTGCACAAACAAAATAACAATTTTATTTCTTTTAAAGTCGTAAAAAAATTATTCCTAAATCTTTAAAAATGAAATTAAAATGGGCAACATGTTGTGGTTGTTGTGGTATGAATCATTTTTATCTTTTATGGAGGGTTTAATTTTTATGTTTAGTTTGTTCCTTATGTATTTTGGGGGTTGTTTCTTTTACCAAAAGATGTTTGTTTTGCTTTGGATAAGAGGGAGTCTGGGATTGTTCCTTTTGGGGGTTTGTATTGTAGGCGTTAAGATTAACATTAACATTAATGTTTTATACCGTAAATATAAATTCTTGTTAACATTCAGAGTAAAAAATAATGTTTCTGCTTAAATGATTTCTCAACATCTTTAATTATTCTTTTGTTTATGTTTATTCATAGACATTTTGTTTTCATCTTGTTAATAATTTATATGATTATATTCTCATACATTTTAATTAATTTGTTAATTATAGTGTATTTTGTAAATAACAAAATAAATTGTTTATAAGTATTACATGTAGATTTAATTGATACACTGAGAGAATAATAACACAATAAAATTGATAAAGGTTTTGATTACATTGTTACCTTATAAGGTTTCCACTTATTTCACATGGCCGTTGTCAGTTTGTAAATATTTTGTTTAAAATCGACAACAAATGTGTCATAACATAAATACGCAAAGAAAAAACATGATAAGGAAATGATTACTGTAATAATAATATGATTATATGGAAAATGCTTTCTTTAATTCAATACATAATTATTTCATTAGTATGATAGTTTGATTTGATTTACCGGGAAAACCCTTTTTATAAAATAACCTAAATTAAATGATAAGAACATGATTGATTGATCATATTCAAATGATTGGGTTAATCATGTTTTTCTTTCATATAATTTTCAGATGATTGAATGTGGTTGAATTTGTTTAAGCGTTTCAAAATAAATAATTAATTCTATTTGACTTATTTGTAAATAAAAATAATTAATAAAGATTATTCTGTGTTTAACTATATAACAATTACATACATACGTATTAATATGTATGAATTATAAAATGTGAGTTATATAATGATTTACGATTTCATTTGTTATGAAGATTGGGATCGTAGTATGATTAGATAGTATCATAAACATGATAATGTTAAACCATACACACGATCGAGTGCGATTATAACATGATTAATTGGATCATGCATTATGCATGAATGAAATTATAACATGATTGGCTGAAACATTTTAAGGTAAAACGCAGTCATAATATGAAAATTCTAATAAAGTATTATACTTTTGTAAAAAGAAATCATAGTAATGATTCATGCATTAGTTAGTTCTCCAAATCATTATATTTAATGTTTGAATCATACATTCTAATCATAATATTATGCTCTTTAAACACTATTTGGCCAATTTTGTTTTTTCCTGTGTTAAGGCATAAAAACACGTTATTATTTACGTTGTAAATTGGAAAATATCGCTATTACATGGAGCATACCATACGGATCATGGCGGATATGTTTGTGAACATTGTTTTTTCTCTGAGTGTACTTTATTAAGATTAGGATTTTAGCGGGAACAGCTTTCAAAATTTTATTTAAACCATTGATTTGGTTTTAATGTAAACTTGGTTTAAATGAGCTTTGGCAGGGGGAACTGCTTTTAAAATTTTATTTAAACTTTGATTTTGTTCAAATGTAAACTAGGCTTAAATGAGCTTTGACAGGGGGAACAACATTCAAGATTGTATTTAAACCTTGATTTTGTTTAAATGTAAACTAGGTTTAAATGTGCTTTGGCAGGGGGAATAGCTTTAAAGATTGTATTTTAACATTGATTATGCTTCAAATATAAACTAGGTTTAAATGAGCTCTGGCAGAGGGAATAGCTTTAAAGATTTTATTGAAACGTAAACTTGGTTTAGACAGTAGTTAAACTAGATATATTTGTATATTATCATTAAATTATAGATTAATAATTAATATAAGCTTTTAATAAATTTTCAAAATTCAATATTCAATAATTAAAGAAAATAAAAATTTAACTAATTTGTCAGTTATATGCTAAAAAGCTTATCTTAATTTATATGAATGTCATAAGCTTAATTAACATTTGAAAAACGAACACTTAGCAACATTTAAAGTAATTAAAATTAAATAAAGAAAATTTATTAACATTTTAATCAAAGATATTGCAACATTTTGTCGGTTTTTTTGTTAGATATTTTTATTATTATTATATATATTTTTTAACGTTAAGGTCAAAAAGTCATATTAAATTTATACATAAACACGCTAATAATATTTTAAATTAAAATAAAACCTTTCAATTTTAAGTTATAAACATTTTTTTATAGATTAAACTGCAGGTGCAGCAGGTTTTTTTTGTTATTGTTTTAAATTAGTTATATTAATCTGTTTTTAATTTTTTATTGTTGTTATAATTAATCTAACAAAAAGGTATTATATATATATTTCTTTAAAATCTTATGGATTAACAGAAAGTATGCAATTTTGTTTCTTTTTTATCTACATTCCATAAAAAATGTAATTAAATTTATTAAGGAATGTATTAAGGAAAAAGAAAAAATACACAATCAACAACAACATTCATGACCATTTAAGGAAAAGTCTAAATGTTGTTTTAAAAACTGACTGAAGTAATAAGAAAGAAATCAAATAAATATTATAAAAAAGTAAAAACCACAAATTTAGTAAAAGTTATCTGAGTTACAAAAACGATTACTATTTATGAAATAAGGAAAGAAGAAAAAAAAAGTGAAAAAATAATAGAAATACTTAAAGAAAATTAAACACCAAACCTACATTTCAAATGATAATACAAGAAAAGAAGGGTACAGTGGTTAACAATTAAAAAAAAACAGTTGATAATAAAATTTATGTTTGTTTCCTTCTACATCAATGTCATCTAAACCGATTTTTATTAACGTAGATAATATACAAATCGGTAAGTGATATAGAATATGAATAAACACTCAAGTTTTGCGCCTACTTTTGTAAGACAAGAGTTTCAATCAATGTGTTGTCAGTTTGTTGCTAGATGTTGTTTTTATAAAAAAAATCAAATTTTCTGAAAATTTTCCTAAATATTTTTATGAGCTTTTTTCAAAGAAAATTTTTAAACCTTTTCTAATAAATAATATTTGAAAAATGGAACAATCTTGAAAAAAAAAGAAAATTTTTGAAAAATTTATTAAAAAAGAACTTCTTTTTTTTTTAAATTTATGAAATAAGAAAATTTTGGCAAAAATTTATTTAAAAATAAAATTTTAAAAAAAATGAAAAATTTGAGAAAAACGAAAAAATTTCGAAGAATTTGATAAAAAAAGAAAAATTTTAAAATATAAGAAATTTTTTAAAAGAAAATCTTTGAAAAATTTTAAATAAAAGAAAATTTTTGAAGAATTTTAAATAAAACAAAATTTTTGAAAAATTTTAAATAAAAGAAAATTTTTGAAGAATTTTAAATAAAATAAAATTTTTAAAAAATTTGAAATAAAAGAAAATTTTTTAAGAATTTTAAATAAAATACAATTTTTTGAAAAATTTGAAATAAAAGAAAATTTTTGAAAAAATTTTAAGCAAAAGAATTTTTTTTTAAACTTTAAAAAAAAAAAATCATTAAGAGATAATTTTTTATTTTTAAATTTTAAAAAAGAAAATTTTTTGAAAAAAAATTATTAAAAACGAAATTTTTTTGTAAAATTTTAAAATGGAGAAAATTTTTGATAAATTAGAAAAAAAGACATTTTTTGAAAAATGTAATACAAATAAAATTTGTGAAAGAATTTGAAAAGAAAGAAAGAAAATAATTTTTGAAAAATTTAAAAGAAAGTTTTTTCGATAAATTTTATATATTTTTTTTTATTCTTTTTTAAAAAACGTTTTTTAAATCTACAAAAATCTTGTTAATATTGAAAGAAAATATTTGAAAAATTTATTTAAAACATAATTTTTCCAAATTTGTCTGTAAAGACAAATTTTTAAAAACTATCTGAAAAAGAAAATTTTTCTAAAATGTAAAATATTTAAACATTTTCTGTTCATAAAAAAAAGAATAATTTGGAAAAATTTTTGTAAAATTTTCTTTCAAAGATAATTATTGAATATTTTTCTTTATAAATTTTGAAAAAGTTGAAAATTTTCAAAAAAAAAAAAAAAAAAAAAAAAATTGTAATTCTAAATAATTTATTTTGTATTTAACATTTTTTCAAAAGTTTATTTTTTATAAAAATTTCGAAAGTTTAATATAAAATAATTTTTTACTATAGACTAGGATTTTAGTTTAGATTATATATCGGGCTATAGATTAGAATCTGGTCTGGTCTAGTATATAAATTTTATACTGGCATGGCTACAGATTAGATATGAGAAGTCTCTGGTGTATACACCATACATTTCATAAAACAATAGGATAAACATTATACTTGACTATAGATCATCATATAGATAAGACCTAATTCTTATGCCTAGCATTATATGTATATAGACAACTCTAGATCTGCTGTTTATAAAATTAATTCACTGTGCTCTGTTATATTAGTTTCCATTACCTTTTTTTCTTCTTCTCTCAACAACCAGTAGTTTATACATGTCGAACATATTATCTTTTTTATTAAGAAATGTAGGTTTTTCTCTATTTTTCCTTATTTCTGTAATAGAAACACATAAAAAAAACAAAGAAAAAAACTTAACTTACCATAATTTGATCAACAAAGTTGACGATGACTATAATTAGTTTTATAAGATAAAAAACAAAAAAACACAACCAAATAAATGTATATAATTTGTAATTGTAATTTGACTGGAGGTAGTTTTTAAACAACAACATTTTGAACATAAAAAATCCACACAAAGCCTAATAAAAATGTTGACTTTATTTGCCAAGAGGGTTTGTAATTTGTCAAAACAAGTGTAAATAATTTAAAGAAATACAACAAAACTAATCATAAACACAAATAATGTTAAGACAAAGAAGCTATTAAATGCAAAATATGTTGAGATTTTTATTAAGAGACCAAAAAAAAAAAAAAATAATTAAAAAATTGTTTTTGTTTTGAACACCTAAACACATAAAATGGTAAAATGTTGAAGGTTGTTTACCCAGAATTGACCACACTGGAAATACTTAACATACATACAGACATATGTTTGTGTTTGTTTTTGTTTAATGCTGTGTCAATTTCTTTAGAGCTACCATATCAATTTTTGTTATCAAAGCTTTGAAACAGAGTTGTTATTTAATATTCTTTAATTTATTCATTTATCTGTGAGTGTACAAACATTTTGTTTGATTTGCTGTATTTAAGAGTTAACACAGTTTTTTCACTTATACGATTGTCAATTCATTTAAGTCTATGTTTTTTTTCTCATAAATGTTTTTCTTTTTAAATAAATACTTAGAAATCTAACAAATAAACATGTTATTTTGCACAATCTCTAAAGAAACTGGTTTCTTTATCTAAATCTTGTGTGTTTTGTCTTTAATTTCTAGTTGTGCTTTGGCATTTGAAATATTTTGACTTAAATCTGCAGATTTAAAATTCTCAAGCGGTAATTGAATTTGGTATTTTTTAATTTTGTTTCTTTTATAAAAACTGCAAATAAGTTTTATTAAAGGAAATTAGCTTGTAGACATTTTAATAATTTATAGCTGCAATTATTGTTTACCAAAAGAGAATAAGTTTATAAGGAGAAAAATAGTTGAGGTAGGAAATATAAGGCACCTATATTTATGATGAAATTTTTATTGTTTAAAAAATAAAGTATTCGAAATTAGGAAATGTTACATGGTTTCTTGTAAAATTTTAAATTCCATAAACATATTTTTGATATTAGAAATTTTATGAAATTGAAAATATGTTTACAAATAAAACTATATAAGGAAAATTGTATAAAATATTAATACTATTTTAAAGTGATTTTTATAAATCTAGCATTATTTGTAGTACGCTATGATGTTAACAGTGATGCTAACTGTATTTTAATGAAAACGACTTTCCAAAACTTTCAAAATTCAATATGAAAAAAAAATTTAATTATTTTATTTGATGTCACAGTGTAAAAATGTCGTCAAATTTTAAATAAAAGAAAGATTATAAATATATAACAAAATCACTTACGTAATTATTGTAAATTTACTTAATATATTTTTATATTGACGAAGATATTGACGTTTATTATCAGTTTAAAATTAACTATTGCGAAACGTATATAGAGATAATTTGCGGATAAAATCCAAAATCGAAAATCGTTAAATTGGTAGATCGAACTTAAAAATCAAAACCTAATTTAGTTATCAAAAATCTAATTCACTTGTCATAAACCAAATTCATAGATTAAAGGCAAAAATCGTTAAAATTGTAGATATCGAACTAAGAAATCAAAACCTAATTTAGATATCAGAAATCTAATTCACATGTCAGAAACCTAATTCATACAAATACGTTTAAAGAAAAGTAAAAATTTTCGATAGCGAGGGGTCATCTGGTTCCGCTTCCCAACCAATTCTTCAAAAAATCGTTGCATTAAGGGAAAAAATCATCAAAATCGTAGATATCGCACTTTGTAATGAAAACCTAATTAATTTATCAAAAAACTAATTCAATTGTTAGAAAACCGAATTCATACGAACACATAGATAATTCGTAATTTTGTTTCTTTCAAATCTGTGAATTTTCAGAAAAATTAAATCTGTTAGTTTTCAAGAAAAGTAAAAAATTTCTGATAGCTCAGCTCTTTAGGGGTCTGGAAGTTCCTATTCCTAATCTTAATTGGCAAACTACTACTTTACGAATATGTCAAATTTCATGTGATCTAATTTTGATATATTTACGGTTTTATTTCCAAAAATTGTGCTTTGGAAGTGAGAAAAAAGAATAATTATGATTATGAAAATGCGTTAAATTAGCGATTTGTTAAAAGCACCAAAGTAGCTGAATTGACAACACTGATATAAACAATAACTCCAATTTGGAGAATTTTAAAAAATGTTTTTGTTTATTTTGAAATTTTTGTTGGTTTGTTAAACTCTCTAGGCTTAAATTTTCAAACAAAATTTATTTTAAATTATTTAACAACATTTTTTTACATAAATTATTAATTTTTTTTTAACTGTAACTACTGCAACATTTATTTAAATTAAGCAGCAACAAAAACCTTAAAATAGTTTTACATAAATAATAATTTTAACATAACGAATAAATAGAAAAAGAAATAACTTAAATAAATTATGTCGTATTATTTATATTCTGTTTTTTTTTTATATATATATAAACATAGATATATGTCATCGTTGTCATCATCAACATGCAGTTTTCAAAACAAAACTTTTAAACGACAACAAAAGTCATTTGTTATTATTACGAAGACTGACTTTTTGTATTATTGTCATTGTTGTTGTTAGCATTCGGTTGTTGATTCATATGGTTTTAACAAGGGCTCCAGTGTCTGTTAACCTGTCAGCTCGTATGACAAGTTTAATGCTTGATAAACCCCATATAGAAAATAATATAAAAAAACGCATAAATATTGCACATTTTAATATTTTTACGAAATACAAAATTCAAAAAAAAAAAAAAAAAAAAAAAAA